>ML316023.1:2191-106773 GCA_005239505.1 Nicotiana paniculata | reverse complement strand
TGAAAATGCTTCGTGAATACAACAACAAGGGACTTGACAATACAAGTACAACAAACCTCAAGCAAACCAACCTAGCATTGTGCCTACCATTCGGGTGTTCGTAGGAATGATATTGCGGACTGCTACAGACTGAAGAATGAGATTGAGCTGATGATCAAGAGTGGAGCCATCCAGTGTACCGCGGATCCACCGAATGTGAATCATAACCCATTGTCAAACCATATGAATAAATAAGCTAACATGATTGCATTGGAAAAGGATTATGATCTTAAGGGGACCATTGTGACAATTGGGAATGTTGAAGCTGCAAGTGTGCCACCCGAAAGACTCCACTGATTACTGTATAATTGAAACCTCCTGTGATGGTTCAAACGTACCAACAATGGTGCACAACCACTGTCAAAAGTGAGGAGAGTTGAGAATACAAAATAGTTACATGGATATACCAACAGAAAGGAAAGGGTAAACTGACAGACTCCACAACTGCTCACGTGATGACCACGTCAAGAAGATGTTACGCTCTGTATGAGGTAAACCAAGGGAACCCGAGTAGAGAACATAATCAAAGAAGAAACATAGTATATGCCGAGGCTGTGGAATTTTGAAGGAAGATGCCATTTAAATAGTATTTTGTGGAGGAACAGCTAAGAAATAGCCCTGCTCACATATTGATCATGGATTTTTTTATGAGATCTGACAATCATAGGGATGCTTTGGTATAGGTTCTAAGTGGAGTAAGTGTGCCAAGCAATACTACCAGTGAGGCATTAGAAGCAACCATTGGAATGATAAGCAAACATGATTTCCTTTCGAAGAGATGAGCTTCCTGTGGATAGTATGGATCATAACAAGTCTCTGCACATAACAGTCAAGTGCGGGTATAAAGTTGTGTCTCGAGTGCTTTTCGATGGAGGATTCAGAGTGAACATTTGCTTCTATTATGCGAGAATTGGGTATTCATTTGAGGGAGGTAAAGGAAAGCCATCTGAGAGTAAGGGATTTTGATGGGTCGCAAAAGGATGTAATTGGAGAAATCTACTTAGCCTTACAGATTGGACCAGTCAAGTTCCTAAGATTGTTTCAAGTGATGGACATTTCATCTTCATACAACCTATATGTTGGAAGGCCTTAGATACCGATAGCAGGGGTAGTTCCTTCCACTCTCCATCAATCTATGAAATTCGAGTGGGATTGACAAGAGATAAGGATACATGTGGAGTGGAGCCACTTAGCTCACTTGGATCATGTGGTCCCTTTAATATAAGGATTAGATGGGTTGCCTTTCATGCGGTCGAGATTATGCAAGCAATAGTGATAGAGAAGAATGAGAAGAATCAAACTATGCAGTCGTCGTACATGTCAACGATGGGAATAAGAGAGATGATGAAGTATGGGTATCGATGAGGGACCAGGCTGGGAGCCCGATCAATTGGGATAATAGAGCTAATTAAACCCGAAGAGCATAAGGATACTGCTGGCTTGGGGTATCAACCTATAGAGGAAAAGACTTACACCGGTAACTTTGGAAAGAAGTCTTTTGTACCAAAGCATGTTCAAGGTTAGGGTCAGAGCTCAACACAAGAGGATGACATCGTTGATGGAATGGGCAGATTGTCCGTGACTATGACCGAGGGATGCTGTGATGAAGCTGTTATCAAGACACCGAGCATTCGAGATGCCGAACTAGAAGAGACCTTACAGAATTAGACCTCCAATACATCTCTAGTTTGTCCGGAGTCTTGGTATTGTGGAATTGTAGTAATTTTGAGAAAATGCACGGTCAATTGAGGCCTGAATCATGCTTGTACTTTTTCTTCAATTGCCTTTTTGAATGCAGAGACGTTCCTTTGATGAAATAAAAAGAATTACTTTTATTGAAATCATTGCACATTCATTTTAGCTCTTATTTATACTTAGATTTTCTTTTCAGTAATCAAATCGATAAAAACCTGTATTTCACGATTATGACATGCAACAAAACCCTCGAGCAAAATGATCCAGACTACGATGAGTACGATAAGAACATGATGCCTGAGAACTTCCTGCAAGGGTTTGAGAAGTTAGAAAGCCAGAAGAAGCCCAACCTTGAACAAACAAAATTAACCAACTTGGGAAACGAAGAAGACGTGAAAGAAACTCGAATCAGCATCCATCTAAAAACAGAACAGAAGGAACAATTGGTAGATCTCCCCCGACAATACATTGATGTATTCTCTTGGTCATATGACGACATTCCTGAAATAAATACCGATATTGTCTTGCCCTTATTACCCACTGATCTCCCTAGACCGCCAGACAAGAAAAAATCCAAAAACTTCAAGCCAAATTTGATTCTACGGATAAAAGAAGAAGTTACCAAGCAGAAAGGCGAATGTGGTGAGAGTCACCAATTATCCTACATGGTTAGAAAACATCGTACCAATACCAATGAAGTATGTGAATATTAGTATATGTGTGGGATATCGAAATCTCAACAAATCCAGTCCAAAGGATGATTTTCCTCTACCAAATATTCATATCCTTATCGACAACTGCTCGAAGCACGAGTTGCAGTCGTACATGGATTGTTTCAATGGGTACCACCAGATTCTGATGCACAAAGAAGACACAGAGAAGATGGCGTTCACCACTCCATGGGGGGTTTATTATTATAGGGTCATGCCATTTGGTCTTAATAATATCGGTGCTACATACATGAGGGCCATGCCGACCCTCTTTCAAGACATGATCCACAATGAAATTGAGGTATATGATGTTGTCATCATCAAGTCTCGGATGATGACATGTCATCACATCATATGAATCAACTACCTCTCATCTACCCAGAAATGCATAAAACGGGGATGTCCTCCATCTGACTCACCTCCCCCTCTAGTATGGGCTCCACCGCTAGATGGTTGTGCAGGTGGCGTAACTGGTGGCTCAAGAATCATGGATTGGGTACCCTAATGTGGTACACTGGTCAGAAGACTAAGAAAATCCCTCTTGTGATGACTCAAGTCTACACATTCTAAGCAACCCCTCTTCTGGCGAGGTTATTGGATTAGTGATTGACCTTGAGGACCTGAATGTCCACTTGAAGAGCCCTAAACAAATGGGACTCGATACAAACTCTACGATGGCAATGCGCTGAAAGATTATTTGCTTAGGCGAGCACTTTTGATACCTAGTTTTGCCCTCGTATTTTTCAAATAAGTATATATATTTCCAAAATGTCATTTTCATTCATTATTTAATTTACAAGATTTATACAAGCACTTTTAATAATTTTTCATAATTTTTAGAGCTTTAAAATTAATTTTCTTGCATTTAAATTACTTGAATATTTATTAATTATTACTTAAATTATTTTGTGATTACTTAATCATCCAAAGTTATTATTTGCATCCACATATATGTTTCAGAATATTTTACATTATTTCATATAATTATATTTGTTTTTAAAGCTATTTTACACAATTTTGCAGCAATAGCCTATATGTTGTGCATAATCACATTTATTACACTGTTCATGCTAAAATATCAATTTTAATATTTATATAAAGAGAAGATGTTACTTTCAATCATTTTACTGCATAAGTAATATGTTTACTATTTATTAAATATTTTTTATAACTTATTATCATTTATTTAATTTACAGCCCCAATTAGGGATATTTTCGGACCAGTTAAGGTCCAAGAAAATGAGCCCATTCCTGATCGAGCCAAGAAGCCCAATACCAAGAAACCCAATAGGTCTTCCCTAATCCAATACCAGTTACACCCGACCCGTATCATTTAAAAAATCAGTAGTTGATCAAAAACGATCAACGACTCAGAATACTTCCCCATTTCTCCTTATATCTCCTCAACCTAAACCCTAGCACATTCTCAAACCCACAGCCGCCCTCAAACACTCCCTTTCATCTCTTAAACCTAAACCCTAGCGAACGGAATTGTTTCACCCCTTCCTCTATATTTTTCCTTCGAACTAGAGATTTTCTTGCCTTTTCTCAACTCTTATGTCATGCCCAAAACCGAGGAGTGAGACCGGTGCTCAACCGAGTAAACCCGACTAAGCAAGACTGTTAGATTTCATTCTACCCAAATTCATCTTTGAATAAAGAGGAGTTGTAATCTAATAATCATACTTCCATTTCGTTTCCATTAGCAGCTTCAATCATAATTTCCAAAACATTACAATTTTATAGATATGATAAAAACATATTTTCCAAATACCAATATTTCTAACTCAATTCCCAATATCAAACACCACCCACAACCTGTCTACGGAGCCTCTAAATACAACTGAAGAGTAATATGGAAATGTCAACAACAAGGCTCCGGCTATACCTCAAAATATAAAGTACCCGATAAACAAATAATACAGGACCCCCAAAATGAAGTGAGGATCACCAAGTCAGCTGAAAGGAGTAGACCGGTATCACTAGTCGATGTTGCCTGTTGTGGAACCACCTGTATCAATTAAAGATACAACGCCCCCGGTAAAAGGGACATTAGTGCCGTCGAATAGCACTAGTATGTATAGCGAAAAGTCCTCTTTCAAAATAGAATGACCATAAATGAAAAGGAAAGCCATTGAAACAACAAGTCACAATCAATAGTATCCAAATACCCAATTGAAACATAACAATTTTCAAAATACGAATGTAATACATATTTTTAGTTGGGAGTTCTTTAGTATTGATTATACCACAGTCTCAATACGACCGTTCACAATGACATGATTCAAAATTCCATCATACTCTTGGCACGGAGTTCGATCACGTCCCGATCGGCTAAGACACCTTATTTGAAGGCATTAACCACAATCACAATTTATATCATAATTTACAGCACAATCACCACCATGTGTGCGGCATGGTGTCCGATCACGTCCGATCGGCTCGGCCGTATCACCACAATGTCGTGTGGTTCAAAATTATCCACTTTGATCAATAATCTCAGCCCAATTGAGGGGAATATTTCATCACATCAATCTCATCCAAAAAAGGGGAATATTCACGATTCACTCCTACACCGGCACGTGTAGTTTCAGAGTTAGGTTATTTCAACCTACCGTTCCTCGGTGACTATCGATTCTCCCAATAATATTTTTATATTGATTTGAACACAAAGGTAACACAAATATAAATGTACTCACTTCAACATCTTTCACATTGTATAAATCTTCCTTAGTATTTTCAACCACTCACAACTATAATATTTCCTTGGCTTTTTTGGCCATTCACAAGATTCTTTATTCATGGCACGATGGCCTGCATTTTATATTCCATACTTTCACTTCTTTTAGTTTCAAGGATCAACACCATCTACCAACATATAGAATATATCATAAATCATATATCTCAAATTCATTAGTAATGGAAACTTTAAACACAAAGGATTCTTCCCAAAAAAGGAGACATACCAAACAACAATAGAAAAAACCATTAAAGTTATAAACAATCCATACACCAATTATTCCTGAATTACTCTTTTTCAATCGCGACAATGTACAATTTCAACATCGGAGTATGTAAGAACTTGGATCATATTGGATGTATTTATAAGGCAAAGCATCATCTAATACAGTCACTTATGGGCATAAATTGAGTACAAAAGCTTTTAGGCCATTCTATTTTTGAAGTCATTTACGAATAGTAAAGTCGACTCATTTCATAATCAGTTTCACATTTTCTCATTTCATTGGCATCACTAGTGTAACGACCCGACCTGTCGTTCCGTGAGATTTACCCCGTTTTCCCCATTTCTGCATTTATCATATATTTCTAGCTTGTTTTTGTTGTGTTGGGTCAGTTGGTTTGGGTCCGGAGTGGTCATGGTGATAATTGAGGTGTTTAGTCTCTCAAAGTAGCCTAATAGTTAAAAAAGTCAACTAAGAGTTGACTTATTGGTGAACAACCTCGGAATAAGGATTTTATGGCTCGGATAGCTTTGTTAGGTGATTTGGTACGTAGGAGTGTGTTCGGAATGAAGTTTTGATATCCAGTGTAGGATTAGGCTTGAATTGGCGAAAGTTAGTTTTTGGCGATTTCCGGTCGGTAGTGAAAAATAGGCTATCGGGTTTGGAATGGAATTCGGGAAGTTGGAGCAGGTCCGTAATGTCATTTTGGGTATTTGTGCAAATTTCAGGTCAATCAGAGGTGATTTGGTTGGTTTCGGCGTGGTTGGCAAAATTTAGAAGTTCCAAAGTTCATAGGCTTGAATTTGATGTGATTTTTGGTGTTGCTGCCTCGTTTTTGGTATTTCGAAGACTCGACTAAGTTTGAATGATGTTATGGGATATGTTGGTATGTTTGATTGAGGTCCCAAGGGCCTCGGGTGTGTTTCGGGTGGTTAACAGACCGACTCTTGGCTTGAAAACTGGGTAAATTTTTGCTGGTGTGAGGTTCTAGTTTCCCTCTACGCGATCGTGGGAGGATGTTTGTGATTGCGTAGAGTAAACGAGTGGGGAAGGAATTTTGTTGTATCCGATTGCGTGGTTAGGATTGCAATCGCATAGGTTGGTCAGGTAAGACAGTGCGATCGCGTGGGTGTTGATGCGATCGCGTAGAGGATTCCGAGGCGCGTGCGTGGGGTGGAGGGTTGTTCTATGCGATCGTGTGTATTGGTATGCGATCTCATTTAGTGGCTGGTCTGTGCATCACGATCACGTGTCTAGAGTCGCGATCGCACTGAGGAAAATTTAATGGCTGGGCAGAATGTTTTAAAGGTCCATTTGTGCGAGAATAGTTCATTTTCCTCCATTGTTGAACGAGTTGGGAGCTCTTTTGAGAGGGTTTGAAGAGGAAATTGAAGGGAATCACTTGGAGTTAAGGTTTTAAACTTCATAACTCGTTTATATCTCATTTTCTAAGTAATTAAATCATAAAATTGTTGGAATTAAACCCAGATTTGGGGAAGAAGGGTGCATGGAAATTGAATTTTTCTTTTGAGGATTTGAGTGGGCAATTGTTGTCCGATTTTAGTGTTCTTGGTATGTATAGAATCATGGGAGGACGAGGATTCTAGTAATATAAAATTTATCGAATTCCAAAATGTGGGGCCCTGGGCTCGGGTTTGGCCGAATTTCGAGACTCTTGTATAATTTGATAGTTTTTGATTGGGTTGTTTCTTTGGTATATATTAATGATGTTAAACTGGTTTTGGCTAGATTCGGAGAAATTAGGAGCCAATTTGAGGGGCAAGAGCATAACGGACTAGTGTTATGGTCCGGTAGAGGTAAGTAATGGTTATAAATCTTGTCCTGAGGGTATGAAACCTCGGACTACATATTCTCACTGATTTTAGAATGACGCACATGTCGGATGATGAGTATGTGGCGCACACTGATTTTTTGATTGGACTAGGTCCTCTCCGCGGAAACTAATGAGTTGCATGTTTTACTCAAAACCTTATGATAAATTATGTTCTAAAGATTGTTGAAATATTTGGGCTATAAGCTGTGTTCGAGGCCTCGTGTCGATCTGTTTAGACCCCATTGGGGGCTTTTTACTGCTGTTTTCCTCACTATTTGTTGATGATTTCACTCAGCCACATTGTGCTTATTGTTTTTGAAACTCAGCCTGATTTACACTACTTTGAGATTTAAAAATGATGTTTTGGGTCGACCCTGTTTTACTGATTTGTCCGAGGGGCCTTTTGAATGGTTCTGCTGAGTGAGGCCGAGGGCCTGATTTTGAGGATATGATACGCCATGAGGTGGCTTAATATTAGTGTTTGGGATGAATGAGCCTCTCCGGAGTATACACATACCCCTAGTAAGCGCACCGAGTGCCGAGTGACGAGTGACGAGTGACAAGTGATTGGGAGGCATGAGTGACTGTGAGGTGCTGAGTGACTGTGAGGTTCTGAGTGACTATGAGGTGCTGAGCGACTGATTATGAGTGAATGTGAGGCATGCCTGAGGGGCTGATTATGACACATGTTTTTGCCCGAGGGGCTACTTATGATTTTACTACTTTCACTCCGAACTTATGAAATATGTTTTGCCCGAGGGGCCTCTATATGATTCATTTCATTTTCATACTATATCTTTCGGTTTGAAGTTGTTAAAAATAAGCATTCTTCAAAGGACTTTTCTAAAGTTGGTTTTAAGGCATGATCATTTCATATATTTATGTTTACACTAATTGAAAGTAAGGCTGTGTATATTGTGATTTGATGAAATTGATTTTACGTATTTACTTGCCGCTTAGAATTGATTTATTTTCATTACTACTGAGTTGGCGTACTCACATTACTCCCTGCACCCCTGTGTGTAGATTTAGGTGCAGATGCCGAGCATTAGCCATTTATTCCGTGTGGAGCCGGATTGCGGGATATAGACGTAGCTGTTCAGCGTCCGCAACATCTCTGTTTTCCCTTCTTGTTGTATCTAACTTTTATTCATAGGTTTTGTATTATAATAGTGTATCCTTGTCTTATTTTCCTTAGATGCTCATGACATGTTGGCTCCGGGTTTTGGGATTGGTGGCACTGTATATTGGCCTACTTTATTTAGTAAACTCTGTATATTTTATGAAATGTTTGGAATTTGATTGGGATTTCAAAAGGAATTGTGAACATGTGGTTATTGGCTAGCCTAGTTCCACAGATAGGCGCAATAACGACCGGTTTAGGATTTGGGGTCGTGACAGTTTGGTATCAGATCCTAGGTTACATAGGACTCAACGATCATGAGCGGGTTTAGTAGAGTCTTGCGGATCGGTATGGATATGTCTGTACTTATCTTCGAGAGGATGCCGAACTTTTAGGAAACATTTCTATTTTTCTTGAACTCTTTCGTGCTGATCTATTGATTCTTGAAATCTGAACTTACGTTGTTTCAATCTCTCAAAGATGGGGAGGACACGCCATACCAATCAGAGTGACCAATCACCGACTAGACCAGCGAGTGATTGAGGCCGCGGTCGAGGCCGTGGTGGAGGTAGGGGGAAAGCCGGGGTAGTACCACAAGATCCCCCTATCGATCACGATCAGGTTCCCGTCGATGGTGTTCCAGCGGGACAGGCTCAGGCACCGGCAGTGCCTATGGTTATTTTGGGTCTTCAGGAGACCCTGTCTCAGATATTGACAGTGTGCACCAGTTTGGCTCAGGCAGTCGCCATGTCTTCTACTGCCATCACAGCTCAGGCTGGGGAAGGCAATTAGCCTCCAACTGCCCGGGCACCTGATCAGGCTCCACAGGGTATTCAGGCACCGGGAGCAGCCCAAGCTCAGCCAGTTACTCCGGTCCAGGATTATGTGGTCCCTGCTATGCCTGAGGACGATCAACGCAGGTTGGAGGGATTCAACAGACTACAGCCTCAGACTTTCAGCGGTACAGAGGGCGAGGATGCCCAGGGATTTCTAGATAAGTGCTAGAGGTTACTACGTACTATGGGTGATTTGGAGACCAGTGGGGTCTCATTTGTTACATTTCAGTTTGTGGGTGCTGCCTTTAGTTGGTGGGAGTCATTCGAGAGGCGTAGGCCGGTTGGTTCAGCACCTCGCACCTGGAAGTAGTTCTCCACGATCTTTTTGGAGAAGTATGTTCCTCAGTCCCACAGAGAAGAGCATCGCAGGTAGTTTGAGCAGCTACACCAGGGAGAGTTATCAGTTACTACTGATAGGGAAAGGGTGAGGAGGTTTGTAGATGGTCTTTCTTATCAGCTTCGGCTATTTATGACTCAGGAGAGAGTATCAGGTGCTTCATTCAAGCAGGTTGTTGACATAGATCGAGGTATTGACTTCGTTCACCGCCAGGAGAGGGAGGCCAAGAGGCCTCGTGGTTCGGGCAGTTCCAGTGGTGTTCCCTTCAGGGGACAGTTTCAGTAGGGTAGGGGCCGTTCATTCAGGCCTCCTCTGTCAGGTCGCCCAGCATATAGTGGTGCATCTTTGGGGTAGGGTCCCCGTGGTTCTTAGTCCGGCCGTACTTCATTTGGTGCCCTCCCAGCTCAGAGTGTAGCTCGAGCCCCCCCAGTCCAGGGTTCTTCTATGCATGAGTCTTCCAGTTTCCGTACGGGTGCTAGGGGTTTCTATCAGTCCCTGCCTCCAGCTCCAGGGAGTTGCTTTGTGTGTGGAGAGTTCGGGCACGTGTGGAAGAAGTTTCCTCGCCGTTCTGGTGGATCTTCTCAGTAGAGGGGCCAACCCTCGACTTCAGCTCCAGTTACCTCACCACCCGCCCAGGTAGCCAGGGGTGGTAGTTAGTCAGCCAGAGGCCGCCCTAGAGGGGGAGGTCGAGTAGGAGGAGGTTAGGCTCACATGTATGCATTTCTAGCCAGGCCGTATGCTATGGCCTCAGATGCCGTGATTACAGGTATTGTCTCAGTCTATTACCGAGATGCCTTGGCTTTATTTGACCCTGGTTCTACATATTCCTATGTTTCTTCATATTTTACCCGTTTTCTGCCCCGTGTGTCTCTAGTCACATCTATTAATGTGTTGACTCCGGTGGGCAATACTATTTTTATGTACCATGTCTATCGGTCGTTCATGATCTTTATTGGGAGTCTGGAGACCCGAGTGGACCTACTATTACTCAGCATGGCCGATTTTGACGTGATATTGGGCATGGATTGGTTATCTCCGTGTCATGCTTTCCTTGATTGTCACGCTAAGACCGTGACTTTAGCTATTGCAGGGTGTCCGAGGGTTGAGTGGAGAGGTTCTTCCGAGTATATGCCTAGCAGGGTGATTTCCTACCTAAAGGCTCAGCGCATGGTTGAGAAAGGATGTTTATTTTATTTGGCCTTTGTAAAGGATGTCAGTGGTGAGACCCCCGCTATTGATTCAGTTCTTGTGGCCCGTGTCTTCCCGGATGTGTTTCCTACAAACGTGCCAGGCATGCCACCTGATAGGGATATTGATTTTGGTATTGACTTGGTGTTAGGCACCCAGCTTATTTCTATTCCACCTTATCGTATGGCACCAGCAGAGCTAAAGGAATTGAAGGAGTAGCTTCAGGAGCTCCTGGATAAGGGGCTCATTCGGCTTAGTCTGTGACCTTGGGGTGCACCGATGTTGTTCGTGAAGAAAAATGATGGGTCCATGCGTATGTGTATTGATTATTGGTAGCTGAACAGGGTTACGGTGAAGAACCGGTATCCCTTGCCCCGCATTGATGATTTTTTTGACCAGCTTTAGGGAGCCAGAGTGTTTTCCAAGATTGACTTGAGATCTGGGTATCATCAGCTGAAGATTCGAGATTCTGATATTCCGAAGAGTGCTTTCAAGACCAGATATGGTCATTATGATTTCTTGGTTATGTTGTTTTGGCTGACCAATGCCCCAGCTGCGTTCATGCAATTGATGAACATCCTATTTCAGTCTTATCTTGATTCATTCGTCATTGTGTTCATTGATGACATCCTGGTTTATTCTCGTAGCTAGTAAGAGCATGCTCAACATTTGAGAGTTATGTTACAGAGGTTGAGGGAGGAGACACTTTATGCGAAATTCTCCAAGTGTGAGTTTTGGCTTGGTTCGGTAGCTTTCTTGGGGCACGTGGTGTCTAGTGAGGGTATTTAGGTTGATCTGAAGAAGATAGAGGCGGTGCAGAGTTGGCCCATACCGTTCTCATCTACAGAGATTAGGAGTTTCCTTGGTTTGGCGGGATATTACTGTCGCTTTGTGGAGGGATTCTCTTCTAATGTTTCGCCTTTGACCAGATTGACACAGAAGGGTGCTCCATTTAGATGGTCTGAGGAGTGTGAGGAGAGCTTTCAGAAGCTCAAGTCAACATTGACTACAACTCCGGTATTAGTTTTGCCTGCTGGTTTGGGTTCTTACACAGTCTATTGTGATGCTTCTAGAGTTGGTTTGGGAGCGGTATTGATGCAGGACGGTAGGGTAATTGCCTACGCATCTAGGCAGTTGAAGGTGCACGAGAAGAATTATCTAGTGCACGATCTTGAGTTAGCTGCCATTGTTCATGCCTTGAAGATTTGGCGGCATTATTTGTATGGAGTGCAGTGTGAGATTTTCACTGATCATCGTAGTTTGCAGTATCTGGTGAGGTAGAAGGACTTGAATTTGCGTCAGAGGATATGGTTAGAGCTTCTCAAAGATTATGACCTCCCTATCTTATATCATCCGGGGAAGGCCAATGTAGTGGCCGATGCCTTGAGTCGCAGAGCAGAGAGTTTGGGGAGTCTAGCCTACCTTCCAGTTGCGTAGCGGCTATTAGCCCTTGATGTTCAAACCTTAGCGGGTCCGTTGGTGATATTGGATCTATCTGAGCCCCTGCGGGTGTTGGCTTGTGTAGCCTCTAGGTCTTCTCTTTACGATCAGATTAGAGCACGCTAGTATGATGATCCACATTTGCTTGTTCTTCGGGACAGGATCCGTCGCGGTGATGCCAGGGATGTGGTTATTGGTGATGATGGGGTCATGAGGTGCAGGGCGGAATTTGCGTGCCCAATGTAGATGGGCTTCAAGATTTGATTCTAACAGAGGCTCATAGTTTGCGGTAGTCCATCCATCCGGGTGCCACAAAGATGTAGCAGGATTTGAGGCAACATTATTGGTGGATGAGGATGAAGAAGGACATTGTGGAGTTTGTGGGTCAGCGTCTCATCAGTCAGCAGGTCAAGTATGAGCACCAAAAACCAGGTGGATTGTTTCAGAGGTTTGATATTCTGGAGTGGAAGTGGGAGCGGATCACCATGGACTTCGTAGTTAGACTCTCACGGACTTCGAGGATGTTTGATGCTATATGGGTTATTGTGGATCAGATGACCAAGTCCGCGCACTTCATTCCTATTGGTACTACTTATTCTTCGGAGAAATTAGCTGAGATTTATATCAGGGACATTGTACGATTGCATGAGATTCCAGTTTCTATCATTTACGGCAGAGGCACTCAGTTCACATCTCAGTTTTGGGGAGCCATTCAGAGAGAGTTGGGTACTCAGGTTGAGTTGAGCACAGCGTTTCATCGTCAGACCGACGGGCAGTCGGAGTGTACCATTCATATTTTGGAGGATATGTTGCATGCATGTGTGATTGACTTTGGTGTTTCATGGGACAAGTTTAGCCACTAGCGGAGTTTGCATATATTAACATCTATCATTCGAGTATCCAGATGACTCCGTATGAGGCTTTATATGGTAGGAGGTGCAGATCTCCGGTTGGTTGGTTTGAGCCGGGAGAGGCTAGGCTAGGCTATTGGGTACAGACTTGGTTCGGGATGCGATGGATAAGGTGAAGTTGATTCAGGAGCGGCTTCGCATGGTGCAGTCTAGGCAGAAGAGTTATGCGGATCGGAAGGTCCGAGATGTGTCTTTCATGGTTGGGGATAAGGTGTTGCTGAAGGTGTCACCCATGAAGGGTGTTATGAGATTCGGGAAGAGAGGGAAGCTGAGTCCCAGGTACATTGGGCCATTTGAGGTGCTTCAAAGGGTTGGGGAGGTGGATTATAGGCTTGCTATGCCTCCCAGTCTATCGAGTATTCATCCGATATTCCATGTTTTGATGCTCCGGAAGTATGTTGGTGACTCGTCTCGTGTTTTGGACTTCAGCACGGTTCAGCTCGAGGGTGATATGTCATATAAGGTAGAGCCAGTGGCTATTTTGGATCAACAGGTCAGGAAGCTGAGGTCTAAGGATATAGTTTCAGTAAAGGATCAGTGGAGAGGGAAGCCGGTGGAGGATTCCACCTGGGAGACCGAGCGGGAGATGCGTGACAAATATGCTCACCTATTCAAGACTCCAGGTATGTTCCTATATCCGTTCGAGGACGGACATTTGTTTAAGAGGGGGAGGATGTAACGACCCGACCGGTCGTTCCGTGAGATTTACCCGGTTTCCCCCATTTTCGCATTTGTCATATATTTCTAGCTTGTTGTTTTTGTTTTGGGTCAGTTGGTTTGGGTCCGGAGTGGTCATGGTGAGAATTGAGGCATTTAGTCTCTCAAAGTAGCCTAATAGTTAAAAAAGTCAACTAAAGTTGAATTATTGGTGAACGACCTCGGAATTCGGATTTTATGGCTCGGATAGCTTCGTTAGGTTATTTGTGGCTTAGGAGTGTGTTCGGAATGAAGTTTTGATGTCCGGAATAGGATAAGGCTTGAATTGGCGAAATTTAGTTTTTGACAATTTTCGGTCGGCAGTGGTAAATAGGCTATCGGGGTCAGAATGGAATTCGGGAAGTTGGAGCAGGTCCGTAATGTAATTTTGGGTATGTGTGCAAAATTTCAGGTCAATCGGAGGTGATTTGGTTGGTTTCAGCGTAGTTGGCGAAATTTGGAAGTTCCACAGTTCATAGGCTTGAATTTGATGTGATTTTTGGTGTTGTTGCGTCGTTTTTGGTGTTTCGAAGGCTCGACTAAGTTTGAATGATGTTATGGAATATGTTGGTATGTTTGGTTCAGGTTCCGAGGGCCTCGGGTGTGTTTCGGGTGGTTAACAAACCAACTCTTGGCTTGAAAATTTGGCAGATTTTTGTTGGTGTGAGGTTCTAGTTTCCTTCTTCACGATCACGGGAGGATGTTTGTGACCGCGTAGAGTAAAAGAGTGGGTCAGACATTTTGTTCTATGAGATCGCGTGGTTAGGATTGCGATCACATTGGTTGATCAAGTAAGGCAGTGCGATCGTGTGGCTGTTGATGCGATCGCGTAGAGGATTCTGAGGTGCATGTGTGGGGTGGAGAGTTATTCTATGCGATCGCGTGTAATGGTTTGCGATCGCATTTACTGGCTGGTCTGTGCATCGCGATCACGTGTCTGGAGTCGCGATCGCACTGAGGAAAATTTAATGGCTGAGCAGAATGTTTTAAAAGGCCATTTGTGCGAGAATAGTTCATTTTCCTCCATTGTTGAACGAGTTGGGAGCTCTTTTGAGAGGGCTTGAAGAGGAAATTGAAGGGAATCACTTGGAGGTAAGGTTTTAAAATTCATAACTCCGATTTTAGTGTTGTTGGTATGTATAGAATCGTGGGAGGACGAGGATTCTAGTGATGTAAAATTTATCAAATTCTGAGACATGGGCCTGGGCTCAGGTTTGGCCGAATTTCGAGATTCTTGTGTAAGTTGATAGTTTTTGATTGGGTTGTGTTTCTTCGGTATATATTGATGATGTTAAACTGGTTTTGTCTAAATTCGGAGCAATCAGGAGCCAATTTGAGGGGCAAGAGCATAGGGGACTAGTGTTGTGGCACGCTAAAGGTAAGTAATGGTTATAAATCTTGTCCTGAGGGTATGAAACCCCGGACTACATATTCTCACTGATTTTAGAATGGCGCACATGTCAGATGACGAGTATGTGGCACTCACTGATTTTTGGATTGGACTAGGTCCTCTCTGTGGCAATTAATGAGTTGCATGTTTTACTCAAAACCTTATGATAAATTATGTTCTAAAGATTGTTGAAATATTTGGGCTATAAGCCGTGTTTGGGGCCTCGTGCCGATCTGTTTAGACCCCTTGGGGGCTTTTTACTGCTGTTTTCATCACTATTTGTTGATCATTTCACTCAGCCACATTGTGTTTACTGTTTTCGAAACATAGCCTGATTTACACTACTTTGAGATTTAAAAATGATCTTTTGGGTCGAGTACCCAGTTTTGCTGATTTGCCCGAGGGGCCTTTTTAGTGGTTCTGCTGAGTGAGACCGAGGGCCTGATTGTGAGGATATGATACGCCACGAGGTGGCTTGATATTAGCGCTTGGGCTGAAGGAGCCCCTCCGGGGTCTGCACACACCCCTAGTGAGCGCACCGAGTGCCGAGTGACAAGTGATTGGGAGGCATAAGTGACTGTGAGATGCTGAGTCACTGTGAGGTGCTGAGTGACTGTGAGGTGATGAGCGACTGATTATGAGTGACTGTGAGGCATGCCCGAGGGGCTGATTATGACACATGTTTTTGCTCGAGGGGCTACTTATGATTTTACTACTTTCACTCTGAACTTATGAAATATGTTTTTCCCGAGGGGCCTCTATATGATTCATTTCATTTTCATACTAAATCTTTCGGTTTGAAGTTGTTAAAAATATGCATTCTTCAAAGGACTTTTCTGAAGTTGGTTTTAAGGCATGATGATTTCATATATCGATGTTTACACTATTGGAAAGTAAGACTGTGTATATTATGAATTGATGACATTGATTTTACGTGTTTCCTTCCCGCTTAGACTTGATTTATTTTCATTACTACTGAGTTGGTGTACTCTCATTACTCCCTGCACCCCTGTGTGCAAATTCAGGTGCAGATACTGAGCATTAACCATTTATTCCGTGCGGAGCCGGATTGCAGGATATAAAGGTAGCTATTGAGCATCCACAACATCTCTGTTTTCCCTTCGTGTTGTATCTAGCTTTTATTCGGAGGTTTAGTATTATAATAGTGTATCCTTGGCTTATTTTCCTTAGATGCTCATGACATGTTGGCTCCGGATTTTGGGGTTGGTGGCACTGTATATTGGCCTACTTTATTTAGTAAACTCTGTATATTTTATGAAATGTTTGGAATTTGATTGCGATTTCGAAAGGAATTGTGCACATGTGCTTATTGGCTAGCCTAGTTCCATGATAGGCGCCATCACGGCCGGTTTAGGATTTGGGGTCGTGACAACTAGTAACAATTATAACTTAAGTCTTGGTATGTTTGCCACACTCTATTTTCCCAATTCACTTAATTCATTTTCAAACATCTTTTAGATTATGAAAAACGAGACGCACTCAATCAAGACATTTCATACACATAGGAGCAATTAGGAGCATTAAGCACATCGAATTTTCCTCATCCTATTGGTAGACTAGTTTTTGTTTAAAAAGCGACTCAAAGCCATACTATTTTAAAAGAAAACCATATTTGAACATCTAGCTTTCGGTATAAGGCTCATTCAGAATAATCAAGTTTATACGTTTATATGGGATAACTCGGAATGTAGAAATTAGAGATTTTGGGCCGATCATACTTAAACTTACGGAAACATTATGGAATTCAATTCCGAGAGAGAAAGTTCAGCCAACATACCTTGTTTGAGCTTTCCTTAAGTTACTACAACACACAAAAAATTTTAGCAATAACAATCTATAGGAAGATAACGAAAATCGGTTAATAATTAGATGAATTTCCATGGTATAACTCTCCTAGGAATTTTGTCAAACACCTAATATGCGAAATAGACTACAAGGCTCTAAAATGGAGATCCTTTCATCCCTCAACCAATTTCAACAAGAAACTACACCAAAATGGCTCATTACTCCACATACTACAAATTTGTGGCACATGCATGACCCCTTTCCAACCCCACAATATGTATTTGAACTCATAATCTCTTATATGAAATCTAATAAGTAGGACTTACCCTGAAAGATAGTGAGCTAGTGATTAACTTCCTTTATTCTTGAGAATTTGTGCAAGATTGGATGATTAGGATGTTAGGTTTCCTCATTCCCTCTCTAAAATTCTCTCTCCTCTCTCTAGATTCATTAGAAAATAGCCCCAAATAAAGTTCCAAAGCCTATTTATCAAAATGGGGTCGAGTTATGAAAATAGGAAAATGAAGCCTCCGAAATTGGGTATGCGGTCACAAAATGGACCGCAAAATAAGTATGTGGGTCACATAATGGATCACGAAATTGGTGCCCAGAACTGGGCTTCACTGGACAGGTTTGCGACCATTTTGCGGTTGCATAACCACTTATGCGGTCGTAGAATGGCCGTAGAATTGCATTATGCCAGCCTTTGGTAATTGGATCAAACTTTTTGTAGGAGTGTCCAAATGATGAACGATTTGAAGCGTTAGAAACTAGACTAAAATATCTATCATTTAATAGGTTTGTCATCACATAAAACTTTATATATATGTAGATATGCTCGTCCAAAGTTTGGACTTGTGCGAGCTCATTTGGAATTTTAGCCGATTATGTAATTTTCCAACTTGGATTAGACTTAAGCCTCTCCTTAGACCTCAAATCACTTATAATATGACTTATAAACTTATTACCATATTCAATTGATATCCATCATATTAATAGCACATAAAATATTATAATTAGCCTACCTGGCACCACAAATCTTAAATTACTTAGCGAAATTTTTTGGGGCCTTACAGCTTACCACTCTGTCCGATATGGTAATACTGAGTGTTTTTCCGTAATTAGAAAAAGTATCTCGTGTAAATCGGGTTCAGATGGGCTCGATCTTGAAGATACTGTGGAATTCCGGCTAGGTACATCAAAGGAAACGAAGTATCTCTCTGATTTGGGTACATTTCAATCAAATCCGGCTTAACTAGGGTTTGCCTTACTCGTTGCCCTAATTACGATTTGAAATTTGTTAGCATGTGAACTTTTCCTTATTGTGTATGATTTATATTCTTTTCCTTATTCTATATGACTGATTTTCTTTCCTTATTCTGTGTGATTAGTCTTCTTTCCATGTTTGATCTTTCAGTTTCTACTACTATATAAACCCCTTACCAATTCCCCATGGGGACATACCTTAATCATTATTATTTTCATACTCTCACTCGCTCGATACTATTCAAAATTTATTGCTCTTGTCCAGTTGAAAGTCTAGGACATCGAAACCCTCTCTAACGACCTCCCTAGTGCGTGCACTGCTTGAGGCTCATTTAATGAACTTCAAGTGATAATTCCTTTATGTGAACTATGTATTTTACCTACTTACATGAACCATTTTTGTTGTAGCAATGTTTTAACAAAACCTGTTGCTTTATTTTGGTTCGTGGTCAATCATGCATTCTTTGGTACTGTTTATGCTCTTAGTTGAATCCCAATACATTTAGATTCCATGATCATGTATAGCCGACATGTTGAAGTTCTGAAATATGTCTGCTCTACTTGACCTTAAGCTGACTTGTCTTCCCACCATGATGTCACAACCCAAAATCCATAAGGTCGTGATGGCGCCGGACACCACTGTCAGGCAAGCTGATCATTAAATGGTTAAGTTAAATTTCATGTTTTAGCATTTTTGAAATCATTACCTTTCACTTAACATGTAATATCTAAATAAAATCCATTAAGTAGAAATAACAGTCCAATATTCCATTTTGATAAAATACATCCCAAACACATCCCAGAACCTAGTGACACAAGTACATGAGCCATTTCTAAGAATTTTACAAGTACTACAAAACTTGTCCGAAAATAGAAATTGGACAAGGAATAAAAACGAAAATACAATATATATAGGAAGACTCTGCCAACTGCGGGTCATTTCCGGATGATTCAGCCCGTATAAGTCTCCAAGTCAGCCAATTTGCTATGAAGGTACATGTGCAGAAAAAATGCACAACAAGTGTAACATGAGTACGAAAACAACGTGTACTCAGTAAGTATCCCGCCTAACCTCAGAGAGGTAGTGACGAGAGGTCGACTTAGACACTTGCTAGAAGTCAATTAATATCAGGTATAGCAACAAAATGAATCAATACGAAACAAAGTAAAAGTATATATCAATCGGTTATAAATTACACGGTACGATCCCTTCCTTATGATTTATTGAGCTCTCAATTTGCAATTTACTCCGTAACCAAAACACATACATAGATACGGCTTCACCAAAAGGTTATTATACATCAATTTAGGGAAAACCCTGAGGTACACTGGCTTCCACCCAAAACATTACGCACGATTCAATGGGGATAGTAAGTACATAGGAAAGGAAATGCCGAGGCGTAAGGCCCGATCCAACATAAAAGTAAATTATGCACTGTCGAAGGGTCGAACGGCGCGAACCGTAGATGTATCTTTCAATCGGCCGTGGCGTACGGCCCGCTCCCATGAGAGTGTTCTACATAAATCCTGCCAAGGCGAACATCCCGATCCCATAAGAGTGTGGTACATAAATCCTACCAAGGCGAACAACCCAATCCCATAAGAGTGTGGTACATAAATCTTGCCGAGGCGAACGTCCCAATCCCATAAGAGTGTGGTACATAAATCCTGCCAAGGTGAACGGCCCGATACCATAAGAGTGTGGTAGGAGGATTTACGCCGCTCGCGAATCATACATGTGAAGCTGTTACATATGAATTATAGAGTTTCCCCGCTCGCGAATCATACCTGCGACTCGGGTACCCGCACATAAATAGACCCATTCAGGTAGTATATTCGGAATTTATCAGGAACAATATTTAGCCGAAGAAGGATACATTCTCTTTTTAAATGATTAAGAAAATGAACTTTAACCTACCTAAGTATTCATTTACTAATTCAATGAGATTAGACAATCCCATTTTAGCAACAAAGTTGCAAGTACAACAAGTAAAGCATGCTAGTGGATCCTAGGCTAGCCGGACATAAGCATAATAGTAGCTACGCACGGACTCCCGTCACCTCGTGCGTGCGTAGCCCCCGCAAATAATATCATGTATTCATTTAGTTCACCTAAGGGGACAATTCCCCCTCACAAAGTTAGAAGGTAGACTTACCTCGCTCCGATATTCCATAACCGGCTTCCAAGCCCTTCTGACGACTCCAATGGACGCACAACGCCCCAAAACTATCCAAATAACGACAAACCAATGAAAATATACTCTAATATTTTCAACATTTCAAATTTTATAAACGCCTAACTCCGCTCAAGGAATGGACCAAAATGCCCTCAGGCCCACGTGCCCAGATTCTGAAATTCTCGAAGATAAACTCTACCTATAGCTTTACTAGTTCAAATATACAATGTACTCAAACATTCATGCTCAATTCGTGGTAAAAATCCAAATTACCAAATTTCTAGGTTTTCTTTAAAAATCCCAATTTTGTTTACAAATTCTCATGTCTAATTCCATGTATAAGCCTTGTATTTAACTTGGAATGAGTAGAAACGATTTACCTTGACATAGATGATGAAATTTCCCTCTTGAAACTCTCCTAAAATTGCCCCAAATATGAGAGAAATGGCCAAAAATCTCAGTTTAAAACAATCTGCCCAGGCCTTATTTCCGCACCTGCGGTCCCCCTTCGCACATGCGCTCCCAAAGGTGCGCCCAATCTCCCGCACCTGTGCTCCTGTAGGTGCACCCAATCTCCCGCACCTGCGGCTTCCTCAGCTCCAGCTAAAACTTGCACCTGTGGTGACCAAGCCGCACCTATAACCAAAGCCTCGCAGGTGCGGTCACACCAGATGACAGCAACTTCAGCCCTTCTTCAAATCTCCAAATGTGATTCGTTAACCACCCGGAATCTACCCGAGGCCCCCGGGACCATGTCTAATTACACCAACCTATTCCAAAACATAATGCGGAGTTGCTCGAGGCCTCAAATTACATCAAATAACATCCAAAACAACGAATCACACTAAAATTCAAACTTTATGAACTTGACCACAAACTTGGAACACAAGTCATATTAGACATTACAGACTTGCTCCAACTTCCGGAATCGCATTCTGACCTTGCTATCTAAATTTCCACTTCTGGTCGGATTTCTCAAAAACCATCAAATTTCTATCTTTAGCCAAATGACCTACGGACATCTGAATTCACTTCTGATCGCGCTCCCAACTCCAGAATCACCATACGAAGCTATTCCCCGGCTCAGAATCTCTCACGACCCGATTTACCCATCGAAAGGCATCGTGACGGCACCTAATCGCTACGACTAGGTAAGACTAATTGCAGAAAAATACATACTAAATAAAAGAAATAGAAATAAAGACGAAATAAGTGAGTCTATAATTAAACATCACCACTTGACTCATACAAAAATACAACTTTTTCCAAAACCTGGTATATCACTTTAGTCACATGCTCTGCCTCAAAATAGCACTATACAACGAGAGGGAATTTACACGAAAAAAAGAAATATATCTAAATCTAGAGTCGCAGGTGCGGAATCCCTGGGATGTTTATACAAAATTCCAAGGGTTTGAAATTCATAACTCCAAAAAAGATTTATAGCTCGGTTTTTGGCGATTTTCAGTGAGTATCGAAGAGGAGATTCATAGGTAACGTTTCCTAACCTTAATTAAATTGTATACCATTAATCTCTATCAATTTTCTCAATATAATCAATGAATTGGAATGAAAAAACCATGAAAATTGGGATGAAACTTCCCCAAGTAGAAATATGAGGATTTAGGGAAATTTAGACGTCGGATTTTGATGATTCTTGTTCGAGTGATTATGTGAGTGAATGGGTGTTCGGAATTTATAATTTTTACCCGTTTTCGAGACGTGGGTCCGGGGGACTTTTTGGTCGAATTTATTAATTTCGCGTATTAGCTTTGAGCTTATTAGTTATTTTGTTTCCTTGAAATGATATTTACATTATGCAATCGAATTGACTAGATTTGGGCCGCCCGGAGTTGGATACTCGTGGCAAGAGCATGGTATTGAGTGGATTAGCATAGTCAAGGTAAGTGTCTTGCCTAACTCTGTGTTGGGGACTTCCCCTTAGGCATTTTCATACTGATTTTGTTATATGCACGCCGTGTACGTGAGGTGACGAGTGCGTACACGGGTCATTGTTGCTAAAATTCCACTTTTCCTTCCATGGCATCACTCATTTTCATTCATATATTATTGTTTCCTGCCTTAACTGAGTAGTTAGCTTAAGAATAAGCATGTCTACCTGTCCTTACTTGATTTCCTCTTATTTGCTACTAGTTGTACCATGCTTAGGTAGTTTTACTTTTTTCTTGCATGTTGTTTTTCATGAACTGTTTAATTAAGTCGTATCCGACATACTTCTGCATTACATATTTAAATTGGGAATACGGACCGAGATCCGGGAGCTTTCCCCCTGTACTACATTGCATATTTAAATTGGGACTACGAACCGAGATCCGGGAGCTTTCCCCCTGTACTGCATTGCATATTTAAATTGGGACTACAGACGGAGATCCGGGAGATTTACCCCTGTACTGCATAACATATTTAAACTGGGACTACAGACTGAGATCTGGGAGCTTTCCCTTGTACTGCATTGCATATTTGTTGTTGAGATATATGTTGTGCTAAGCCGAGAGCTCTCTTTCTGTTATTAATTCTTCCAGTTTCCATTAATCCTGTTTATCATTGCTTATCTATATTTCACTGTTTAAATTTATAACTAACTTGTTTTAAAACTGAGTAGAGCCTCAACCTGACCTCGCCACTACTTGACTAGGGTTAGGCTTGGCACTTATTGAGTACCGAATGTGGAATACTCACGCCCTTTCCTGCGCATGTTTTTTCCATGTGCAGATCCAGGTACCAGCACACAACACTATGGCTAGGAGTACCCTAGTAGCTGTTCAGGAGACCGCGAGGTAATTTTGCCGCGTCCGCAGAATCTCATGAGTCCCCTTCCACTCCAGTATAGATATAAGAGACATATAGATACATTTTCCTTAATCCTTTGTGTAGAGCTACAGTAGTTTAGAGTTTGTGACTTTGTGACGTTCCGGGTTTTGGGAAAGTAAAAGCTTTAAATGCCGAGCGGCAAAAAATTATAGTATTTCTTCTTCTTTACTGTTTCTATTATTGTTTTTTCTTATTTTCCGCAAAATTTTAGGCTTACCTAGTCGTATGGACTAGGTGCCGTCACGAGACCGTTCGAAGGATAATTTGGGTCGTGACAGAATCCCAAACAGACATCAATATAACTGAAATGCGCTTCAAGCCAAACTTAGGAAATTTCTTCAATATTGCTGACATCCACAATATACATCGAAATGCTCCCGGGTTATCCAAAGCCCAATCCAGACATACGCTCAAGTCCGAAATCATCATATGAACCTGCAGGAAACTTCAAATCCTGATTCGGAGGTCATTTATTCAGAATTCCAATCTTAGTCAATTTTCCAACTTAAGGCTTCTGAAATGAGAAATTTTCCTTCCAATTTGACTCCGAACTTCCCGATATTAAATTCCGGCCACACCTACAAGTCATAACACCTGAAACGGAGCTGCTCATGACCTCAAATTGCTGAACGATGCGATAGAGCTCAAAACGACCGGTCGGGTCGTTACATTCTCCCCCACTTGGACAGACGTTCGTCCTCGAACTCTGCCAGGCCTAGTTCCAATATATAAACACCGTATCAACTACCACAACATATACCAGAACACGACTGCATACCTTTGCTGGATTAGCACCATGAAACACATAATTCATCATCTGACCACAATGACACTCCTTGAACCTTAATAGCCAAAATTCCACGAATCTGATGCTCCCAATGCACCTTATGATATATATATATATATATATATATATATATATATATATATCCTGCTATAATGCTGGCGATACCACCACAATGGAGGAGATGTGTAGAAATTCTAACCAATTGTAGAGTTAAGCAAACATTGAATCCTTCCTCTTGACTAGGACCATCATCTTATTACGAACCAATAAAGGTAACTGCCCTTTAATGTATTTCACATAATATTATCGCACTTGATCCCTGATCCAATAATCTTGTCCCACCCAGTATGAACTGTTCAAACAACCAATCACTCTAGACATGAGCAACAATCTCACACGATGCCACAATGCGCCAATAGGCCACAATTCGAACATCATACCTAAGGAAATGACTCAGGAAGGGACTACTCGACTCACGCAACTTATAGGAACTTTCCTCAGATAATAGAAAGTAAAACACAAGAAAAATAAATATAGGAACATTACTCATCATCACACTATTGCAGCGTGCCACCCGATAAAAATAATATACCCGTGGCAGCGTGCCACCCGATCCCATCATAAAATTCACATAAAGAAATATACACGGAGCTGAATTGCTCACTGTTACAATTTACTGAATACAGGTCACAAGCACGCTAAGTGCATAGTACCATTATGGGGAGACTGATAGAGCCATATGCTACAAAACTCGAGAACAACTGAGGTGCGATATAAAATCTAAATCTCAAGAGACATCCCGCTCACATAACCTCGTCACTACGCGGAAACTCAACGCATAAGAATTTATCAAGACACTTCAAAACTCACACGGCACAATCATAATATCACATGAATATGACGAAGATGGAACAACATTTGATATTCCAACACCCCTCCTTGAGAAGCGCTATACTGAAATGAACACATCTAACTCACATAAGGCCCACAATCTTATTTTAATCCATTCACACACTCCAAGTCGATTATGCTTGCACTGAACTATGCTGATAACTTTACCTAGGTCCATAATAACCCACTTCCTCTTATAACATGCAAGAACAACCATCATAGCCAGGACGAACACCCCACAATCCACAACCAACTGAACCGAACGCCTTCCAGGCATAAATTCCCAAATAAGCAATATTGCACCCCCTTATACTTGGTCTAAATCTTCAATCAATCAGGTGACTACTTGTCACACTTATATCATCTTGTCGTGGTCATGCTCCAATGACCTTGCACGAGGTAACAAGTCTGCACCTCCATACCACCGACCACACTAATGCTGCAAAACACATCAAGAACCCATGACTAGGGTACAAGGCCTCTTTCACTGAATATCGATCTCAGGTGGCAATGAAGATAACACCAGCTTACTCTGAACTTCCAAGTCACATTTTCTTTCTCATGAGCTCAAGACATCCTTGTCAACACCGAACCGCAACCCTAGTCCTTACTTCCAACTCCACGCTGACTACTGCACCTAATATGCCAATATGAAATAGCGCAAGAATTCCATCATAACTCCTGAACCATTAGTAGGGTGGGCATTTAATCACGTAAAACAAAACCTTCTTACTCACCTAAATTAAAGATAACCATAACAACACACAAGTGAATCCTCACAATCACCCAACATGCAAATCCTTAAGTAGTGGTCTGAACCATCATAAACCTTCCGGGATCCGCCTACACCTGACTGACCATAGCACTTGAATGCTTCCAAATGGAATCTAATACGACGACCGACAAGCCCCACACACATTAGAACAAACCATACACATAACTCAATCACCTCAAAGGAACTGATCATTGCCGTGAGTGCACAATTTCAACCATGGCTATCTACTCTATCTTCTTTTAATCATCTGCAATTGCCTCAGGAATAATAGTAACTTCCCTCAACTCATAGAAAACTCAACCCTCACTCATCCCTAGTGACCTTGATTCACGAGACCATGCTGCCTAAATCCTGCAACCCGTCTCATACCCTCCTGATAATCTTTCCACAACCCGGAGTTTATTTCTCTCACTCCTCCAATACTATCCTGCACGCTGAAAATAACATAGAACGCTCCAACCATTTCCCCCCTCTTCGAAATTACGTTGTAAAAGCTCAATGAAGTACGTGATTGAGTCACTACCCTTACAACTTGCTTATGCATTAAGCATAAATTCTGCATCTTCCAAAGCCTAACCCTGGTCCAATAGGGCCAACTTTTGCACACATTCTTCAAATCCCACGCACAATCACCATTTTACTCCTTTCCCTTTGCTGCACTAACTTGCCAATACGACGAAAATTCGCAACCCCATGAGAAGACAATCCTACAACCTAACTGCAGGCGGTGGGACTCCCCCATTTAGCCCAAAGCTACTCCTTGCACCACTCTAGATTCTGTTGAGATCGTTTCTCCTTTGTTAACATGATCCTTCTCGACCAATCCGCCCAATTCTTCCGAATTCTCCTATCAACATTCCCTAAATACTCAGATTCTATAGCAATCCGCCTATTCTGCCTCCTACAAAATAGCCACTAGAATCCCTCACAGAAACTTGCCAAACACATGACCGCTAACCTACTCACATGAGATAACCCACCTATGTAAATCACCAACTAACACCTTCCAACGACGCTGTACTGCACCATCTCTACGACATCAATACCCCATCCCAGGCCTGTTCTCATTAACCAACCTTACCAGTTCGTCCGCTCTTCATTGACATCTATTAAATGTGCTGCAATATCCCCTAATTCACCACTATACTACCGCTCTCCCACTTTGGTTAAACCCATTCCTTTAAGCACTACCTAACCTCCTTTCCTTACGCCTAGCCTTTTAGAAATTTAGCAGCTGCCTGACACTTCTCACATATATTCCTTCATCGTATGCTGCCCAATTGCTGCCACAATTCAATATCATTCTCTGCAACTCTTAAACTAGTAGATCATCACGACTTCAAACTCTCTGAAGATCATCTTTCTTGAGCTGCCTTCATTATTAGTACTCACCTGGTACTGAACAACCGTACCTCACGGTCTCTGACAGCCGCTTCTTCAATACTTCTTCACAATGCTATGACCCCATGCAACCGAAGAAACCATGGCACTGACGACTTAACACATCACATGTGAATACACCATCTTACTTGAAAACACCAAGTCTTACTACTTTATCAATCCAAAACCTGACCATTTATAATCCAAATGCCTTTCCTCCGCCGGAACTAAAATACTGAAATCTCGAAATCACACTCTGAGAAGACCTCCCTTCAAGCCATTCATCACCATCAACCTACGGGCAATCATTCTACCAACACCGCGTGATAACCAACCGTAAGCACCTTAACAACCTGAGCATAACCTCCAAGTTTCTCAGAATCACGGCTACTGGCTTAAATAACATAATATTCTTCTGCAGGGCAACAAAAACATCCCCAACCCACTACACATGGAAAACATCTCGCACCATATCCGTATCACCATTTAAATCCTTCAAATCCACGAGTCATAGCAAGCGCATCGCGACGCGTAAGATTGAGTAGGAAAAAACATAGGCATAAGCCTTAAAGGAATCAAATCGCAATGAGGAATCAAGAAGGGAAGTACTCGTAACAGCCATGTAGCCTCTAGAAGATAAGTACAGACGTCTCTGTACCGATCCGCAGGACTCTACTAGACTTGCTCATGACTCGTGAAACCTAAGGGAACCTAGAGCTCTGATACCATGTTGTCATGACCCAAAATCCATAAGGTCGTGATGGCGTCATACACCACTGTCAGGAAAGCCAATCATTAAATAGTTAAATTAAATTTCCTATTTTAGCATTTTTGAAATCATTACCTTTCACTTAACACGTAATATCTAAATAAAATCCATTCAGTAGAAATAACAGTACAATACTCCATTTTGATAAAATACATCCCAAACACATCCCAGAATTCAGTGACACAAGTACATGAGCCATTTCTAAGAATTTTACAAGTACTGCAAAACTTGTCCGAAATACAAATTGGACAAGGAATAAAAACGAAAATACAATACATAGAGGAAGACTCTGCCGACTGCAGGTCGTCTCCGGATGATTCAACCCGTCTAAGTCTCCAAGTCAGCCACTTTGCTATGAAGGTACCTGTGCAACAAAAATGCACAGCCAGTGTAGCATGAGTACGAAAACAATGTGTACTCAGTAAGTATCCCGCCTAACCTCAGAGAGGTAGTGACAAGAGGTCGACTTAAAAACTTGCTAGAAGTCAATTAATACCAGGTATAGTAACGAAATGAATCAATAAAAAACAAAGTAAAAGTATATATCAATCGGGTATAAATTACACAGTACGATCCCTTCCTCACAATTTATTCAGCTCTATATTTGCAATTTACTCCCGTAACCAAAACATTTACATAGATACGGCTTCACCAAAAGGTTATTATACTTCAATTTAGGGAAAACCCTTAGGTACACTGGCTTCTAGCCTAAACATTACGCACGATTCAATGGGGATAGTAAGTATATAGGAAAGGAAATGCCGAGGCGTACGGCCCGATCCAACATAAAAGTAAATTGTGCACTGCCGAAGGGTCGAACGACGGGAATATATGTATCTTTCAATCCGCCTTGGCGTACGGCCCGCTCCCATGAGAGTGTGGTACATAAATCCTGTCGAGGCGAACGACCCTATCCCATAAAGTGTGGTACATAAATCCTGCCAAGGCGAACACCCCAATCCTATAAGAGTGTGGTACATAAATCCTGTCGAAGTGAACGGCCTGATCCCATAAGAGTGTGGTAAGAGGATTTACCCCGCTCGTGAATCATACATGCAAAGCGGTTATATATAAATTATAGAGTTACCCCGCTCGCGAATCATACCTACGACTCGGGTACCCGCATATAAATAGGCCCATTCAGGTAGTATATCCGGAATTTATCAGGGAATATTTAGCCGAAGAAGGATACATTCTGTTTTTACATGATTAAGAAAATGAAGTTTAACCTGCCTAAGTATTCATTTACTAATTCAATGAGATTAGACAGTCCCGTTTTACCAACAAAGTTGCAAGTAAAGCATGTTAGTGGGTCCTAGGCTACCCGAACATAAGCATAATAGTAGATATGCACGGACTACCATCACCTCGTGCGTACGTAGACCCCACAAATAGTAGCATGTATTCATTTAGTTCACCTAAGGGGATAGTTCTCCCTCACAAAGTTAGAAGGGAGACTTACCTCGCTCTGAAATTCCATAACTGGCTTCCAAGCCCTTCTGACGACTCCAATGGACGCACAACACCCTATCCAAATAAATACAAACCAATGAAAATATACTCCAATATTTGCAACAATTCAAATTATATAAACGCCTAACTCCGCTCAAGGAATCGACCAAAATACCCTCGGGCCCACGTGCCCGGATTCCGAAATTTCTCAAAGATAAACTCTACCCATAGCTTTACTAGTTCAAATATACAATTGACTCAAATATTCATGCTCAATTTGTGGTAAAAATCCAAATTACCAAATTTCTAGGTTTTCTTTAAAAATCCCAATTTATTTTACAAATTCTCATGTATAATTCCATGTATAAGCCTTGTATTTAACTTGGAATGAGTAGAAACGACTTACCTTGACATAGATGATGAAATTCCCCTCTTGAAGCTCTCCTAAAATCGCCCCAACCATGAGAAATATGAGACAAATGGCGAAAAATCTCAGTTTAAAACAATCTGCCCAAGCCTCATTTCCGTACCTACGGTCCCCCTTCGCACCTGCTCTCCCGCAGGTGCGCCCAATCTCCCGCACCTGCGGTTTTGTCAGCTCCAGCCAAAACTCGCACCTGCAGCGACCAAGCCGCACCTGCGGCCAAAGCCTTGCAGGTGCGGTCACACCAGATGACAGTAACTTCAGCACTTCTTCAAATCTCTAAATTTGATCAGTTAACTACCCGGAATCCACCTGAGGCCCCTTGGACCCCATCCAATTACACCAACCTATTCCAAAACATAACGCGGACTTTCTCGAGGCCTCAAATCACATCAAATAACATCCAAAACAACGAACCGCACTAAAATTCAAACTTTATGAACTTGAAATTTCAAGCTTCCACCTCCGATGCCGAAACCCGTCAAATCACCTCCGATTGACCCCAAACATTGCACACAAGTCATATTCGACATTACGGACCTGCTCCAAGTTCCGGAATCGCATTTCGGCCCAGCTATCAAAATTTCCACTTCCGGTCGGATTTCTCAAAAACCTTCAAATTTCTATATTTAGCCAAATGACTTCAAAATGACATATGGACATCCGAATTCACTTCCGATCGCGCTCCCAACTCCAGAATCACCATACGAAGCTATTCCCATTCTGAGAAACCCAAACAAAAATCAATATCACTGAAATGCGCTTCAAGCCAAACTTAGGAAATTTTTTCAATATTGCTGACTTCTACAATATACATCGGAACGCTCTCGGGTTATCCAAAGCCCGATCCAGACATACGCCCAAGTCCGAAATCATCATACTAACCGGCAGGAACCTTCAAATCCTGATTCGGAGGTCATTTACTCAGAATTCCAATTTTAGTCAATTTTTCCAACTTAAGGCTTCTTAAATGAGAATGTTTCCTTCCAATTTGACCTCGAACTTCCCGAAATTAAATTCCCACCATACCTACAAGTCATAACACCTGAAATGGAGCTGCTCATGACCTCAAAAATCTGAACGACGCGCTAGAGCTCAAACGACCGGTCGGGTCGTTACACATGATATCTTTGAACTTGGGAACCTTTGTGTTATACTCAGTGTTGATATCCAATTTTGCCCTCGTATTTTTAAAATACATATATATACTTTCAAAATAGCATATTTGCAGCATCATTTAGTTTACAAACCTATACAAGCAGTTTTTATAATTTGCCATAATTTTTAGAGTTTTAAATTAATTTTCTTGTATTTAAATTATATAAATATCTAGTAATTATCCTTTAAATTATTTTGTGATGACTTAATTAACCAATAATTGTTTTTACACCTACAATATAAGTTTCAAATATTTTCATTTTATTCCATATAATTAGATTAGCATTTTTAAGTTATTTGACTAATTTCGAAATAGCATATAATCTACAAATAATTGCGTTTATTATATTATTTATGCCGAAGTATCATTTTATATTTTCATAATGTTGTGCTATTATTTTAAAATAGTTTTACAGCAGAAATATTATTTTTACCATTTATTAGAAGTTTAAATAATTCATTTTTTAATTGATTTTCGAAGGTTTCAAGAGCTGGCCCAAAACATGCTAATTTTCAGACAAACTTTGGCCCAAACCATTAGCCCAACACCCCAATTACCCCAAGCCTAAACCAAATAACCCATTAACCAACCTGGTTGCTATCCATACCTGTCCATTAACCCGCCCAGTCTTTTAAAATCCTGACCGTTGATATCTAAGATCAACGACCCACAACCAACCGAACGTCTTTATTACCTAACACCCCAGAAATCCTAACCCCATTTCCCTTTACCCGCCGCCTTAGAATAATCTGCACTCTCCCCTATCAAACTCTATCCGCCTCACTCTAATCCTCTCCAAATCCTCCTCAATCATGGACTCCTTCCATGATTTTCTTGCCTTTCATGTGTTACCTCAGTATTATTTGCAAGATTATGGAGTTACATAGTACTTGCCCGAATTTTAGTAAGTACCAGTCCCCAAATCAGATTCCACCACCTTCAATCTTTGAGATTTAGACGATATTTCATCTATATGCACTTATTATCAGGCTATATAGTCCGATTTAGTGAGATTTTTGACCATCTATGCTTTCCTTTTGAACTAAAGTTTGAGACTTTCATTATTCTTCACTGATTCTCGATTGATACTCTTCCTTTTCTCGCGTTTGACTAATATTTTCCTTATTTCTGTTTAATCCCCGTGTTTCCATATTTTTTACTTTTATTTGCCCTAAGAACTTACTCGAATTGATTTCGTGTGATATTTTCCTTATTCTCTGTTTAATCTATTGTATTCCTTTATTTTAAATGTTATTTGCACGTTATTTTTTATTCTCTGTTAATTTACTGAACTCCCTCATTCTATGTACTATTTGCCCTAAAAATCGATTCTAATAGATTCTGGCATATGTTTCTTTATTTTATGCTTAATGTTTATTACCTATTTTATGTATTAAATATGTTATTATATAAACCCCTCCCATAAAATACATTGGACATATTTTCTGGAATCCTAATTCCTGCTACTGTTTTCACTACTTTCTTCTCTCACTCACTCCCTCACTGTTACACTCAAACTCTCTAAAATTATTGAACAACCTCCTTCGTTTCAAGCACTACCGGGAGCCCATTTTCAAGGATCTTGTGAACTCTGAAGCATTGGGGATTTAAGTTTTTTGCTATTACACTCTTCACTCTTTTGATTCTGCTACTGGTTAGTGTTTAAACCCTTGCAATGTTTAAATTCTTTCCTCCTTTCCACACATGTATATGAACTTATATGAGCATGATTCAAGTATGATAGTGATAAATTTTAATTTCATTCTGTTTTAATTGCCACATGAGAATAGTCTACTATTTGTGTTACACTTCATTATAATTTGCATTCAGTGATATTTTGTCTGCTGAGATTGGTTCTGCACCATGTAGAATCTTAAAACATATAGCTTTGGAATTCAATAGCAATCCACTTCAACATGAGCCTGACTATTGTGGTTGTATGCTATTTCTGCATATTATGTTTAGATAATACTCTATGGAAACCCCCTTTTACTTGAATGAACCCTTTTGGTACTAAGTCCTGTGTATATTGGAATGCTCTTTAATGCTTCCCTAAAATTTGTCATAAACTTGTTTCATACTAGCCTAGTTTTCCACAGACAAACACTCTATTTTCTATTGACTAGGACTTTACTCCTATGCTAACATGTTTTCCTGTATGCCTTGGTTCATTTGTTATTCTCTCCTTTCTGTGATTATCAGTATGTGTGTCCCTCCATTATGTCCAAGTATTGATTAATATGGCATTAGGTTCCACCTAACATAATTTAGACCTTTAGATGTCAACTAGTGCAACCTATGTATGTTTGCAAACCTGTTTCTTCTCCTAATTCCTATGATGGTTGTTTATGTGGTACTTTGGAAATGTGAACCTGGCTGAATTTACTGGTCTACTTGACCAGTCGTCCTGTATGCTCATTCTTAGAATTTCTGTTCCATTTTCCTTGTTACTTTGGTATTCTGAATTCTTATTCTTAGCCGGCTGAAAGCCAAGGCTATTTAGGTCTATCGTTGGCCTCCATAATGTGAGCACTGCTCGGGGTTCAATTGAGGCCCTTGTGAACTCCGACACACTAGGGCTTGGTCTTAGTCATTCTTTTAACCTCCAAACTATCCCTAATACTCTACTTCCCTACCATGTATTGTGTTCTATACTGGTTGTTCCAAGTGGTCCAACACTTGGTGTTGTGGCTCATTGAAAGTGGTATGGACTTCCCTGTGGACTTGTGATCGTGTGGTTCTTTATTGAAGGCCTAAGAAGTAATGAAGGCCCAGTGAGGCTGGGTATTACTGTCATGTAATGTTACTACTTTACTTATTAATTTGGGTCTGTAATAATATCTTTATATAAACTATTGGGGTGTTAGTAAAAGGGATGGGGTAGATTTTAATATTAATTTGCGATGGGTAGATAACATGCCTATAGGATTGAATGATGCACTTGCTTTATGTTGTTCATTCTCTATGCACACTGTAGAAAGCATGCCATTAGGAAAAGCCCACACTTGCGCTACTTGATTATTAGCAAGCATGCCTCAATATCTTTGTTGCTATATGAGAGAACCTTCCCATAGGAAATAAATATCATGGAACTGCCCTCTGATATGCATTACTACACCATATCCACTAGAGATCATTCCTATAGGACTTTAATCATTTCATTTGTTATTATATCGCATTGTTCACCTAGAAAACCTACCTATAAGGTTTAACAATAAAATCAGTTTCCCAAATGTTAATCGTTAGAAATCCTGCCTATAGGATTCCATTGTTGCCTTAATAACTGGTAATTGCCATTATCAAGGGTCTAAGTAATTTTGAGTTCCTACTCCCTCTGTTACATAAATCACCTAGGCACAACATCTATAGAACAAATAACTACGGAATTTGCCTCCTCAATAATCAGCGTGTAATGACTTATGCAACCCTGTCTATAAATCGCGTTGGTTCCTGAAATTGCTTGCATGCCTTGACGCCTATCACCTAGAAATCATGCCTATAGGGATTTAAGTTCCTTAATCTCGAACTGCCTAACATGAAATCCGTTTCACGTGGATTTGTTGTTTAATTGTGGAGGCTAAATTGAGCCTTTAAGTGCTCGATGTGTAGTCCAATATGTTTTGTATGTCGCCTAGTTTTGACATTTTTTGTGAAACCTAAGTAAAGTCTAGAACCACCTAAAATAGAGGTCCAATGGCTCATGGACCATAGGTATGGAACGGTTAGTGCACGCATGAGGTACGACTTATAATTGAACTAGTGCACTTTAGGAAACTACTTAAAGATAGTAATCGGGTATCAGGAGATGATAGTTTGTGCCTGCTAAATAATATGATTAACACCCCATCTTGAGGGAGTTACGAAGTATTATTTATGTTGCTTAGGATGATCCTTTAGGCTAAAAAAGTTAGGACCCCCATCTTATTTTCCTTTTATTTTCAAGTGTTTGTACTTATTCAAAGTCTTTTATTATAATAAAACTTCTCAAATTTCTTGCTCTATATATCTTTGTTTATCCTACTAATTCATATAATTCAAGTTCGGCCGGGACCCACAGTTGTGGACCTCGAAGAGTGCTTAACACCTTCTCTTCGAGGTAATTTCGATCCCTTACCCTATCTTTGGTGATGCAAACTTGTCAAACTTGAGTCATTTGAAAATAAGTGTCGTAACGTACCTTAAATCGTTAGGTGGCGACTCTCCTCTTTTAATACCTCCTTAAAAGAGTTGTCACACGTCAAAATCCGATTTGGCGAGAAAAAGGGATGCGACAACATGGTGACTCTGCTGGGGAATTTATCCTCTTACCATAGCTAATTTGGCTTATATGAATTAGTCTTCTCTGATAAAAGTGCTTCCTTCTTCTTTTATTTGTTGCTACATGCACATCCCGCCCCTGTTTTCCTTTTATTCAATTTTTCATGCACATCCCTCTCCTATTCTCCCTTTATTTAAATTCGTAGTATTATGCAAATCCCTTCCCTTCTCCACCCTTCCTTTCTCAAATTAGCTATAATATGTGTATCCCTATTTCTAGTCGCATTTATTTGCTCCAAGTTGCTTTTAAAATTGCTACATCATGTCTCTCCCCACCCCTACTCCCTCGCTTACTTTATTACAATTCCCATATTACACAAACTAACTTCTTCTTGTTTTTCTTTCTTTTTATGTATTTTATGTTTCATCTTAATACTGCATTTATTTCTTTCACATGTTTTATCATGCAAATATTTGACAATCTGTTTTTTATCTTTGCATAAAGAATTCTCCAAATCATTTTCCACTCGTGCACAATTAATACCATAACGGCGCTTGATGAGTGCCCGCGCTCTTCCAAAAATTACCCTTTAAATTTGGAAAGGCTTATTTGCGGTAAAACTAGTCGATCAGCGGTGCAGTCGATGGTTCCGTGCCTTTCCCTCTAAAGTTGTATGCTTGAGGGTACTAGTCTAGACTCTTCTAGAAACTCAACTCCAATATCAACTGTGCATGTATCATGTCAAACCCAGTATGGGTTAGAACGTTGTCCGCGGGATAATCCGCTAAGGCAAGCCTTGTCCAATGATCTGCGGGAATTCCTTAATCCCAATGGACACCAGCACGCTATGTGCATTATTTGGAGAAAACATGTCGGTATGTTGATCATTAATGTGTGAATAGTCAAATACAAAGGGGAAAGGGCTAACTCTATTTGTTTTGCAGAAATAAGGCACGAAGTCCCTAGGTTCGGCATGGTTCAAAATATCCCACCTTTGTTGCTTGATTGCTAGAAAAACCTCTCACCTAGTGAAAAGAACTATGTGAAAAGGGTCCTCGGAAACTTACCCTCCTTATTGGATATTCGGCCAAACAATGCATTGATTGAGGCCGCCACTATGTTTTGGGATGAGAAGAGAGTTGTCTTCCGTTTTGGTGACATAGAAATGACTCCTCTCTTAAAGGAAATAGGAGGCTTCGCTGGGCTCCCATGGGATAGTCCTGGTTTATTGGGAAAACCGCACTCCCCGAGGTTTCCTGAAAATGATGGGTTTCAAGAAAAATGACGAATTACTCTTCTTGAAGAAATCAAACATACCATTTGAGTTCCTTTATGAACGTTATAGCATAGCAAGTCATACCGACTTCACCATGATGAACTTGCCATTACTTCTTTGGATTGGACACAACGCCGAGTTTTTGTATTCATTATCTTTTTTTGGGGATGCTTATATTTCCAATGAAAAGGGAACGGATCCACACTCACCTAGTCATGCTCGCTAGAACTTTAATGGAGGGAATTGAGGGACAAACTTACATTATCGTCCCTATGATCCTGGGTGAAATGTATCGGGCTCTAGATCGCTGCAAAAAAGGGTATAGGCACTTCGAGGGTTGCAATTTGTTGCTGCAGGTATGATTATTAGAACATTTCCAAAGAGGTGAACATCGTCAAGAACTTCTGCGACAACCGCTGAATGACCACATAGCCTACCATCATCCGAAATGAATGACATTTATCCTTGATATGTTTTCACAACCTGGAAGTGCTGTGATCTGGGTGCGTTTCTTCAACAATTTGACTAACGAAAAGGTACACTGGATGTTTGAATGGTTCCCTTGCAGCGTGTTCATCATCAGGTCAAGAGAAACCACTCATAAAGTATCGATCGGGTTAAGAGGAATCTATCGTTATGCTCCTACAAGGGTAATGAGGTAAGCTAGGAGAAAGCAGGTTATACCTCGGGTTTCCAACATGGTCTAGTACAAAGAAGACTTTAAGGGAAACGCCAATTTAAATTCTAGGCACAGCATATGTGGAATCAAAAGGTCATTGTGAAAAGAGATACCATCGAGTCAGACAGGTATCATTCTGGCCATGTGTACTTCTATCCATCATGGTAGGTAGGTGATATAGCGGGATATGTCAAGACAGGGATTAACTGAAAAATAGGGTTATTGTTAACGCTGCTGAAGCACAAGTTAAATATAGGATATTGCGCAAGAGGGTTTTTGAGTCTGAAGCCAGGCATTTGGAACAACACAAAGTGGATATGGAAGCAATCAACGAATGGGAAAAAATTGCTACTAAATCAACAAAGAGGTTGGAATATTTGAAGCAAGGGTTAATGGAGCTTGAGGGGAAGATGCGGAAAAGGATCTCGGATTGTCAAAATGCAGAAGGTAATGAAGTAGGCAATCTAGTGAGTGCTTATCTACTGTTGGACATGCGCGACCAAGGGAACCTGATTGATGGAGCCAAGAAGGCCAAACATGGAGAAGGCCCCTCTAGGACCAAATATATTAGAGAAACATTGTTTTACTGCTTTCTAGATTTATTTTAGACTTTGATTGTAATAAGGTGAATGCCATTAGTAACTTTACCAGATCCAGAGGTCCTCCAACTCCTCCTTCACCAAGTGATCTCAAGAACAAAGGAAAAGTCAAAATGGACGATATGAGTGGTATCAGGAAAGACAATGCCACTCATGCAGAGAATGTTGAAACTTCGGATGGTCAGGGTACTCTGGCACAGAACGGTTTGGTCTTACGGTTGGAACAGAAAATACTGAAGCTACAAGGGGAACTTGAGCAGGTCCAGAACTTGGTAAACCTTTCCCTCACCCTAAACGTTCCCGACATTAACCAACAAAACACCCAAAACCTAGCACCTCCCCAAAACACACAAAACCAACACCCGCAAAATCCTCCTGCACCTAATCAATATGCCACACCTCCTCAAAATCCTAATCATCCACCAGTACCTACCCCTCCGCAACATCATCACCATCAAACTCAGTATCCACAAACCACCACCTACCACACTGCTCAAAACGCACCACAACCTACCCTTGATCCCCAAAACTAAACCAACGACCACCACTATGCCCAGATTCCTGGAGTCCATCAAAGCAACCCCACCCCACAACAAACCCTATACACACCGGGATCCGCCGAACAGGACCTACTCATCAAGAACATGGAGGAAGAACTCAAGAAACTTAACGGCAGAGTTCAAAGTGTCGAAGGTTGTAAAGGAATCGAGGGTTCAAATTATGAGGATTTGTGTATTCAGCCAGATGTAGAACTGCCAAAGGGTTACAAACCTCCTAAGTTTGAAATGTTCGACGGGACTGGTGATCCAAAGGTAAATTTGAGAACGTATTGTGACAAGCTTTTAGGGGTTTGCAAGGATGGGTTAATTGGGTGAGCATGGAGTCGGATTTTTTGGATCGGTTCAGGTTTAATATGGAAAATGCACCAAACATTTTCTACATTCAGAATCTTAAAAAGAAGCCAACGAAAACTTTCTGTGAGTATGCTACTCGGTGGAGGTCTGAAGTGGCAAAGGTAAGGCCATCGTTGGGAGAAGAACAAATGAATAAGTTCTTCGTCAGAGCTTAGGACCCGCAGTACTACGAGAGATTGATGGTTATTGAAAACCATAAATTTTCTGACATCATCAAATTGGGAGAAAAAATAGAAGAAGGGATTAAAAGCGGAATGATGACAAATTTTGAAGTGCTCCAAGCTACAAACAAAGCCTTGCAGTCAGGTGGTATATCCAAAAAGAAAGAAGTAGGGGAGATAATGGTGGCACAAGGTAAAAGTCTCCTCTTACATACCAAACACCCCCAGCCACATATCAGCCTTCACCTCCCAGATACCAACAACCTGCCGCCACTTACCATGCTTATAACACCCAACCAGCATACTACCATTCACTACCAACCCGCCAAAACTATGAAAATCCTAGACCAAATTTTGATCGCAGGCCACCCAGACAATACACCCCAATTTATTAACCCATAGATCAACTATACGAGAGACTGAAGGCTGCCGGTTATGTCACTCTTATTCCCATTGTTGCTATGGAAAATTCCTCCCTGTGGATTAATCCAAATAAGACATGTGCCTACCACTCATGCATGAAGGGTCATACTATTGATGAATGTCGCACTCTGAAGGATAAGATTTAGACATTGATTGACACCAATGTTATATTGGCAAAAGAGGTTGCACCTAATGTCCATAAAAATCCTCCCCTAGATTACAGGGTTGAGGGAGTAAATGTGATAGATACCGATGAAGAATAGGATCCGGAAGGATCAATTGGACTCATTCATGAAGGGGATAATCCTAAAATACCTTCAGTCACTCTAACACCTATCGTGGTACACCGATTGAGGTTGACGTAGCCGCACCAACTCCATTTGAGGTCGAAGTGATAACACCCTTAGCCGTGCCAACTCTATTTGAGTTTGAAGAGACAACATCCTTCACCGTGACGGTATCACCTACACCATCCTTTAAGTCTAATGTTATACCCTGGGACTATGCTGGGGAAGGAAGAAGGAAAGGAAAATCGAAAATGGAGGAAATAGGTACAGCACAAGGCATGACCAGAACTGGTAGGGTTTGTACGCCCAAACATTTGAGAGGAACAAGCTAAGAAGCCGCTTCTAAGCCACATGTCATTGAGACTGGCCCAGATGATCTTTGGAGAAAGGTGCAGGCGAGAGAACATTCTGTGGTCGATCATATGAACAAAACCCCTGCTCAAATATCCATTTTATCACTACTGCAGAATTCTAAGGTGTATAGGAACGCCTTGATGAAAGTGTTGAACAAAGCCTATGTACCCAATAACATTACCAGTGGGGAGATGGCCAATATGGTAAGGAAAGTATTGGAAAGCCACAAAATCACTTTTCACGAAGACGAACTGCCGCCGGAAGGACTGAGTCACAACAGGGCACTGCATATTACAGTGCAGTTTGAGGACAAATTCATTGCCAGGGTCCTGATAGATGGGGGTTCAAGTCTCAACATCTGTTCATTAACCACTTTGAAGAGGTTGGGTAAGGGTTTGCATGAGATACGAGTAGGGAGTATGAACATGAAAGCAATCGATGGGTCCCAAAGGGCCACAATTGGGGAAACCAACCTTTGTTTACAGATGGGCCCGACCTTGTTTGATGTTGAATTTCAAGTATTAGACATATCTGCCACATACAATCTATTGTTGGGACGACCTTGGATACATGTTGCTAGGGCCATAGCTTCTACTCTACATCAGGCCGTGAAGTTCGAGTGGAACCATCAGGAAGTAATCATCCATGGGGATGGACGTAATCTCATCTACACCAATCAAATTGTTATGGTTGTCGAAAAAAAAAAGGAAGTTGGGTGGAGAAACATACCATCGCATCGAGCGTGTCAACCAAATTGAGAAAGATAAATGTGGAGCTACAAGATAGAATGCATATTGGCATTGACAAGTTATGAACCTGGTAAGGGTTTTGGTAAGAATCTCCAGGGTATGACTAAACCAATATAGCCAAAGCGTCACGGCACAACCTTTGGGCTTGTGTATAAGTACACCTGGCAGAAGTATAACAACTGGTCACCACCATGGCGCGATCCTTATTACCCACTAGAGCAGCCTGTATCACATTTGAGCAAGTCATTTCATCAAGCCGACGTGATGTGGGGATCTGAAGAAGATGAAGTTCTAGCTAGCATGAGGAATCTGTTCTTGGAAGATGAAGACATGAACTGCAATGCGATAGTTGAGGAGGATGATGAGGAGGAAGGCCTCATCATTCAGACAATGTAGAAGGGAGTTGTTCTCAGGAATTGGATTGTTACACCATCAAGGGCCCGTCAAGTTCTTGGGTAGCCTGGCAATTAGAATCATTCATTTGGAAAACAATACTTTATGGGCGTTTAAGACATTTTTAGTATTTTTCTTTTAAACGTATCTTGTTTTGAAATAATTGTTCGAGTCATTGAACTGCATTTTTTTGACGTTTTATTATTTCTCTCTACATCATTATTATTATTTATCCTGATGAACCTACGACTGTGACATGTAATGAGACAACGCAACATAAGCATAGTGACTCCAGAGGAATTGGAAGAGGATGTAATACTTGAGAAAATTGTCACAAAAGTGGAAAATGTTGAGAAAAATCCTAAGTCTAATTTGGATGAAACTGAAATAGTCAACTTGGGAGATTCCAAAATAGTCAAGGAAACTCATGTAAGCATTTACCTGTCACAGTCAGAGAAAGAAGAAAACATACCATTTTTTAAAGAGTATGAGGATATTTTTGCATGGTCCTATGATGATGTGACCGGTTTGAGCACGTCTGTAGTGTCTCATGAGCTACCAACCAACCCTATGTGTCCTCCCGTAAAGTAGAAGCTCAGAAAGTTCAAGCCAAATATCAGTTTGAAAATAAAAGAGGAAATCACCAAGGATATCAAAGCTAAGGTTCTCAAAGTGGTTGAATATCCAACCTGGTTGGATAACATCGTGCCAGTTCAGAAGAAGGATGGGAAAGTTAGGGTATGTGTCGACTATCGGGATTTAAACAGAGCAAGTCCCAAAGATGATTTCTCGTTGCCCAATATACACATATTGATCGACAACTATGCCAAGCATGAACTCCATTCTTTTGTGTATTGCTTCACTAGGTATCATCAGATCTTCATGGATGAAGAGGATGCCGAAAAGACAACATTTATTACACCACGGGGAGTATATTGCTACAAAATGATGTTGTTTGGTCTGAAGAATGCTGGAGCCACTTATATGAGGGCCATGACAACCATTTTCCATGACATGATACATAAGGATATATAGGTGTATGAGGATGATTTCATCATGAAATCTAAGAAGGGTACAAATCACATAGCAGACTTGAGGAAATTCTTTGATTGATTTCAAAGGTATAATTTGAAACTGAATCCCGCAAAATATTGTTTTGGGGTCCCTGCTAGAAAGTTGTTAGGGTTCATCGTCAGCCGCCGAGGAATTGAGTTAGACCCATCAAAAGTTAAGGCTATCCAAGATTTTCCACCTCTAAAGAACAAGAAAGATGTGATGAAATTCATAGGGCGTCTCAACTACATCAGTCGTTTCATAGCACAATCAACTGTGATCTGTGAACCAATTTCCAAAATGCTGAAGAAAGATGCTGCAAAAAGCAGGACTGAAGAATGTTAGAAAGGTTTTGACAAAATCAAGGAATATTTGTCCTTGCCACCAGTCTTGGTCCCGCCAGAACATGGGAGACCTCTGCTACTCTATCTATCTGTACTGGATGGGGCTTTCGGTTGTGTCTTGGGACAACACAATGAGACAGGAAGGAAAGGAAAGGCCATATACTATCTGAGTAAGAATTTCACACCCCACAAAGCACAATATTCGTTGCTGGAAAGAACTTGCTGTGCTCTGACATGGATAGATCAAAAGTTGAGGCACTACTTCTGTGCCTACACCACATATCTCATATCAAGGATGGATCCTCTCAAACACATTTTCTAGAAAGTCATGCCTACCAGGAAATTTGAAAAATGGCAGACACTATTGTGTTAATTTTACATCGTCTATGTAACTCAGAAAGCGGTCAAGGGACAGGCATTAGACGATCATCTGGTAGAAAATCCTGTAGGAGGAGAATACAAACCGCTAAAAATATATTTTCCCGATAAAGAAGTATCATTTGTAAGGGAAGATATCACTGAAACCTATGATGGTTGGAGAATGTTCTTTGATGGGGCTGCAAATTTCAGAGTGGGTATTGGAGCAGTTTTAGTATCAGAGACGGGTCAACACTATCCGGTATCCGCAAAACTCAGATTTTTGTGTATCAACAATATGATAGAATATGAGGCTTGCATCTTGGGGCTCAAGTTGGCCATTGACATGAACATTCAGGAATTGTTGGTAATTGGTGGTTCAGACCTTTTGGTACACCAGGTCCTAGTAGAATGGGCTACTAAGAATACCAAAATATTGTCGTATCTATACTATGTACAAGAATTGATGAAGAGATTGACAAAAATAGAGTTCAAACATGTTTCGAGAATCCAGAATGAGTTCGCAGATGCGTTGGCCACTCTATCATCCATGATACAACACCAGACAATAATTTCATCGATCCTATTCCAATAGGGATCCATAATCAGCCATCTTATTGTGCTCATGTTGAAGAAGAAACTGGTGGAAATCTGTTATTTCATGATATAAAAGAATACTTGGCAAAAGGAGAGTACCTAGAGCACGCAAATCGTACTCAGAAACGCACACTTCAAAGATTATCCAACCATTTCTTCCAAACCGGGGGAATTCTGTACAGAAGGACAACTGATCTAAGGCTATTATAGTGTGTTGACGCCAAAGAAGCATCCAAATTGCTCGAAGAGATACATGCCGGAACTTGCCGACCACACATGAATAGACATGTTTTAGCTAAGAAGATATTAAGGGCATGATATTTTTGGATGACTATGGAAATGGACTGCATCAGGTATGTTCAAAAGTATCATCAATGCCAAGTGCATGCGGATATGATACGAGTGCCACCAAATGAACTTAATGTAACAAGTGCACCTTGGCCTTTCTCCGCTTGGGGATGGATGTCATTGGTCTAATCGAACTTGTCGCTTCAAATGGGCACAGGTTCATTCTAGTAGCTGCCAACCTCAATAGTGAACTAATGAAATCTATGTGTGTGACCTTAAATATCAAGCATAAGAATTCCACATCATATAAGCCTCAAATGAATGGATCTGTGGAAGTCGCCAACAAGAACATCAAGAAAATATTGAGGAAGATTGTAGACAATCACAAACAATGGCATGAGAAATTACCATTTGCCTTATTAGGATACAGTACCACAGTTTTCACATCGACCGAGGCAACTCCATACTTACTGGTCTATGGTACTGAAGTTGTTATTCCCGCCGAAGTCGAAATTCCTTCTTTGAGAATCATACAAGAGGCTGAACTCAGTGATGCAGAATGGATACGAAGTCTCTATGAACAACTGAATCTCATTGATGGTAAATAATAAATGTGGTATGTCATAGTCAGCTTTACCAGAACAGAATGTCCAGAGCTTTTAACAAAAAGGGTCAGGCCTAGACAATTCACACCGGGGCAGCTGGTGCTGAAACATATCTTCCCGCATCAAGATGAAGCCAAAGGGAAATCTTCACCCAATTGGCAAGGGCCCTACGTGGTTCACAGAGTACTAACAAGAGGAGCACTCATACTTGCAGAAATGGATGGAGATGTTTGGCCAAAACATATAAACTCAGACGCAGTCAAAAGATACTATGTTTAGATTGTTTACATTTCTTTATCTAATATAGTTGAACTACACTTGACCTGATTCCTGTTTAAGAGGGTATACGTAGGCAGCCCTGTAGGTTCGGTCATATCTCAATAAAATCTTCATTTTAAACATGGTCAGAAACTAGGGCAAAATTTTGAGGAGGACCCTCAAAATTCTAAAACAAAGAGGTCGCAATGTCTCTAAAATACGTCACGGTCATTGGTTCATCTAACTTACTTGATATTCTATACTATTATATTTTTAAAATAACCACATTCATCAAATGAACGCATATTTTCTCAAAACATTATTTCTATAAAAGCCAGATGTTACTCGGGGTAACTCAAACAGAATCTCATGAAAGGAGTACAGGAAAAGCAGAACACAAAAGCGCGAACCAACCTAGCCTGCGAAACTCACGATTTTTCTTTGGATGCAGGAACAATGAACGTAAAGGAATATTCGCAAATACGTACACACATCAAAATCACTACCTTCACAACGACAAAGTTTCCAAACGAAAACACATTCCAGTTAAGAAATACTCCGCTTTCTCACTATCACTCATTGCTTTCTTGCATAAGGCTAAGTATTTCCTTTCTTTGCATGAGATAAGCATTGTCTCCTCTTCTCGAATGAGGCTAGGCATTGCCTCCCTAATTGCATAAGTCTAAGGATTGCCTTTATTTGCATGAGACTAAGCACTGTCCCCTAATTGCTTGAGACTAAGCATTTTCTCCTCTTCTTGCATAAGGCTAAGCATTGACTCCCTAATTGTATGAGACTAAGCATTGTCTCCTAATTGCATGAGACTAAGCATTGTCTCCTCTTCTTGCATGTGGCTAAGCATTACCTCCATAATTGCATAAGGCTAAGCATTGTATTTCCTTGCATGAGACTAAGAACTATCTCCTAATTGCATGAGACTAAGCACTGTCTCCTCTTTTTGCATGAGGCTAAGCACAACCTCCCTAATTGCATGATACTAAACATTTCCTCCCTAATTGCATGAGACTAAACATTGTCTCCTCTTCTTGCATGAGGCTAAGCATTGCCTCCTTAACTGTATAAGGCTAATCATTGCCTTTATTTGCATGATACTAAGCATTTTCTCCTCTTCTTGCATGAGGCTAAGCATTGCCTCCCTAATTGCATAACGCTAAGAATTGCCTTTCTTTGCATGAGACTAAGCATTGCCTCCTAATTGCATGAGACTAAGCCTTGTATCCTATTCTTTCATAAGGCTAATCATTTCCTCCCTAATTGCATAAGACTAAGCACTATCTCCTAATTGCACGAGACTAAGCATTTTCTCCTCTTCTTGCATGAGGCTAAGCATTGCCTCCCTAATTGCATGTCACGACCCCAAATTCTAACCCGGCCATGATGGCGCCTATCGTGGAACTAGGCTAGCCAATATATCACATGTTCACAATTTCTTTTAAAATCCCATTTCCAAAATCTGAGCATTTCACAATATATACAGAAACTACTGAATAAAGTAGGTCATCATAATACAATATTGCCAACCCCAAAACCTGGATCCAATGTGTCATGAGCATCTAGAAGAATAAGTCATAATATATTGTCATAATACAAAACCTCCGAACAAAATGAAGATACAACAGGGAGGGAAAAACAGATGTTGCAGATGCTGGACAGCTACCTCTATATCCCACAAATCTGGCTCTGATGCGGTATAAAGGCTAATGCTCGAGGTCTGCTCCTAAATCTGCACAAAGAGGTGCAGTGAGTAATGTGAGTACACCAACTCAGTAGTAATGAAAATAAATCAGGTCTGAGCAGCAAGAACATATAAAATCAATGTAGTCAAATCACAAGAGGCACAACCTTACGTTCAAATAGTATAACATAGATGTATGAAATCGTCATGCCTTAAAAATCAACTTCCGAAAAACCCTTTAAAAATATATATTTTTCAACAACTTCAACCAAAGGGTCTACTATAAAAATGAAATGATTCATACAGAGGCCCCTCGGGCAAAACATATTTCATAATCTCACAGTGAAAGTAGTAGAATCATCGTAGCCCCTCGGGCAAAAACATGTATCATAATCAGCCCCTCGGGCATGCCTCACAGTCACTCATAATCAGTCACTCAACACCTCACAGTCACTCAGCACCTCACAGTCACTCACACCTTCCAATCACTCGGCACTCAGTAGGTACCTGCGCTCACTAGGGGTGTGTACAGACTCCGAATTCGAAGGGGCTCCTTCAGCCCAAGCGCTAAATAAATAGCCAAATCATGTCATCAATCACTCTCAGACTCTCGACCTGGTTCGTATCATAAATATCCTCACAACATTGGCCCTCGGCTGCACTCAGTCAGACACTCTCAACATGCTACTCCGGCCATAAATAAAATGGGGTTCTCGACCCAATTAGTATTTCATTTCAAGAAATCGTAATATCATCAAATAAGAGTGTCAACAATTTCACAAGAAAGACTGAGTGAAAAATCATAGTTTCAAGGTAGTGAGAATATCACTAAAATAGCTCCCAAGGGGTTAAAACAGATCGGCACTAGGCCCCAAACATGGCTCACAACCCAAATATTACACAATTCTTTAGAACAAAATTAACATAAGGTTTTGAGTAAATATGCAACTCATTAGTCGCCGCGGAGAGGACCTAGTCCAATCCAAAAGTCAGTAGGCGCCACATACTCGTTATCCGACATGTGCACCATTCTAGAAACAGTAAGAAATACGAAGTCTGGGGTTTCATACCCTCAGGACAAGATTTATAGCCATTACTTACCTCTACTGGGCCACAACACTAGTCCGCTATGCTTTTGCCCCTCAAATTGGCTCCCGATTGCTCCGAATCTAGCCAAAACCAGTTAACATTATCAATATATATCAAAGGAACTCAACCCAATCAAAATTTATCAAATTATACAAGAATCTCGAAATTCGGCAAAACCCGAGCCCTGGGCTCACCTCTCAGAATTCGATAATTTTTACATCATTAGAAACCTCTTCCCCCCACGATTCCGTACATACCAAGAACATTAAAATTGGACCACAATTGCCCACTCAAATCCTCAAAAGAAAAATAAATTTTCCATGCACCCTTCTTCCCCAACTTTGGTTCAATTTGCAGAAATTTTATGGTTTAATCACTTAGGAGTTGACATAAAAACGAGTTATGAAGTTGAAAACCTTACCTCCAAGTGATTCCCTTGATTTCCCTTCAAATCCCTCTCAAATAGCTCTCAACTCCCATGCAACAATGGTGGAAAATATAAACCAAATTCGAACTTCAGGCCTTTTAAACATTCTGCCCAGCTAAAATAATTCCTTCACTGCGATCGCAAACTTTGGCACGCGATCACGAAGAAAAAATCTGATGCCCTATCAAATTACCTTAATTGATAGCAGACATCCTCATACGATCGTGATTCATCAAGACATAAACCCACGCGATCACAAACCACTCCACGCGATCACGAAGAACAAAGGCCCAAATCACTCATGCGCCCCTTTAACTCTGCGCGATTGCAAACAACACCACGTGATCGCACTGACCAACCACCTCATACTCACGCGATTGTGACCACCACTACGTGATCGCGTATAACAAAAATCCTGCATCATTATTTTACCGTACACGATCGCAAACATCCTCATGCGATCGCATAGAAGGAAACCAAAACCTCACGCCAGCAAAAATCTGCCCAGATTTCAAGCCAAAAGTTGGTCCGTTAACCACCCGAAACACACTCGAGGCCCTCGGGACCTCAACCAAACATACCAACATATCCTATAACATCGTTCAAACTTATTCGAGCCTTCAAAACACCAAAAACAAAGCAACAACACCAAAATCTCATCAAATTCAAGCCTATGAACTTTGAAACTTCCAATTTTCGCCAACTACGCCGAAACCAATCAAAACACCTCCGATTGACCTCAAATTTTGCAGACATATCCAAAATGACATTACAAAACTGTTCCAACTTTCGGAATTCCATTCTCACCCCGATATCTTACTTTCCACTGCCAACCGGGAATCGCCAAAAACTAACTTTCACCAATTCAAGCCTAATTCTACACCGGACATCACAAAAATATTCCGAACACACTCCTAAGTCCCAATTCACCTAAAAAATCTATCCGAGAAATAAAATTTGCATTCTGAGGTCGTTTATCAATAAGTTAACTCTCAGTTGACTTTCTCAACTATTAGGCTACTTTAAAAGACTAAATGCCTAAACTCTCACCACAACCATTTTGGACCCAAACCAACTGACCCAACACATCGAAAACAGGATAGTGATATATAACAAAATGTAGATATGGGGGAAATGGGGTAAATCTCACAGAATGACTAGTCGGGTCGTTACATTGCATAAGGCTAAGCATTGTCTTTATTTGCATGAGACTAAGAACTGCCTTCTTATTGCATGAGACTAAACAATATCTCCTTTTATTGCATGAGGCTAAGCACTGCCTCCTAATTGCATGAGTCTAAGAATTGCCTCCCTAATTGCAGGAGACTAAGCATTGTCTCCTCTTCTTGCATGAGGCTAAGCATTGCCTCCCTAATTGAATAAGAGTAAGCATTGCCTTTCTTTTCATGAGACTAAGAACTCTCTCCTAATTTCATGAGACTAGGCATTGTCTCCTCTTCTTGCATGAGGCTAAGCACTGCCTCCCTAATTGCATGAGGCTAAGCATTGCCTCCCTAATTGCATGAGACTAAGCACTGTCTCTTCTTCTTTCATGAGGCTAAGCATTGCCTCCCTGATTGCATGAGACTAGCATTGTCTCCTAATTTCATAAGGCTAAGTTCGACCTTTCCTTACATCGAGACTAAGCATCGTCTCCTCTTCTTGCATCAGGATAAGCACTTCCTCCTCAATTGTCTAAAGCTAAGCATCTCCTTGTCCTTATATAATACGAAATGCTATCTCCATTACGCTATTTAAAACCTAGCACTATTTTCTATTTGCCCAGGGCTAAGCATTGGCCCAATCTTACAGAAGACTAAGCTCTGTCTTGTTTTATTTCGCATACGATCGAGCATCATATCTTTGCATCTCATGGGATGAAACATCGTCATTTCATCCAAAGGCGTCATAGTCCAAAGGCATCATCCTCAGAGCCAAGACACCATGCCATGGACTGAGGAAATCTCAATACTGCACATCATTATTCAAAGGCATCATGGTTCAGAGGCACCATTTTCATGGCCCGAGGACATCATTTCATGGCCTACGAATCCCCTATCACATGATTCATGGACCAGGACGTCATGTTCTGACATCATCTGCACCGTCCAAAGACAACTTTCATGGTCCAAAGGGAATTTGCATCATGTTTAAATTCTCGCAATAATCCATATATACTTACATGCGTTGTGTTTTATGTTTTACAGGTAATCTGAAAAGTAATCGTTCTCTTAACGGGAGCAATCTTTACTCTGGTTTCCGTTATACGTTTACATCCTGCAATTATTTCAAACACATCCAACCACCATCAGCTAACCACTTTAACTTGAAACTGTTCAAATGGTCTTTTTAAAATACATCCATAATGTCATGCCCCAAAAATCGAGGAGCACGACCGGCGCTTAACCAAATAAACCCAACTGAGCAAGCCCGTTAGATTTCATTCTACCCAAACTAATCACGAGTAAGGGGGGTATGGACTCCATTAATCAATTTCTGAAAGTATTTCATTACGACTTCCATTTCATTTCCATCAACAACTTCATTTATATTGAAAAAATATTACAAGTTTATGGATTTAATGAAAAACATATTTTTCTGCTAACTACCAACATTTCTAGCTCTATTCCCAACATCAGGTACCACCCACAAACTGTCTACGGAGCCTCTAAGTATAACGAAAGGGTAATAAGGAAACGTGGCAACAAGGCTTCGGGTATACCTCAAAACATGGTAAGAAAGTGAACAGTAGATACATGAGGAACAAAAGGTTCAAGACCCCGAAATAAAGTGGAATTCACCAAGTCAACTAGGAAGTGTATACTTCTATCACTGATCACTGTCGCCTACCGTGGAACCACCTGCATCCATTAAATATGCAGTGCCCCCGACAAAAGTGACGTTAATACTGTCGAATAATACTAGTATATATATCTAACAGTCCTTTTCAAAATAGAATGCCCATACTGGCAAAGACAACACATAGAGAACAACATGTCGCAACCAACAATATCCAAATAACCAATTGAAACATAGCAGTTTCCAAAATACGAAAATAGTATATATATATATTTGGTTGGGAGATCATTAGCACCGATTACCACCATCTTTGTTAGCACAGAGTCCGATCACGCCTGATCGACTAGGCCATCTCCCCACGGACAATGTGGTTTGACATATGATGCGAAAGAAAGTTGTTACAAGAGTAGTACCACCATGTGTGCAACATGTAGTCTGATCTCCACCCGATCAGCAAGGTTGTCTTCCCACATATGCCGTGTGGGTTATCTTTTTCCTTTCCAATTAATAGGTAACAGTTTCATCCCAAATCACAATCCACCCCTACACCGGCATGTGTTGTTTCAGGTGTGGGCCTTATGACCCACCCTTCCTCGGTTTTGCTAATGATGCTCCCAAAAATATTTTTATACTCAGTTTGCACACAAAGGTACACACATATATAGAAATGTATTCATCTCATAACCTTTCACATTGTACAACTCTTTTATTAGCATTTTTCAACCTCTCACCATAACAACGTTCCATTGGCTCTTTGGGCCTTTCACAAGTTTCATTATTCAAGACACGATGGCCGCATTTTCTTTATATCCCATGCTTTCACTCCATTTAATTTCAAGGATCACCACCAAATACCAGCACATAGGACACTCCAGAAATCATATACCTCAAGTGCGTTAATAATGGAACTTTTAACACAAAGGGTTCTTCCCAAAGAAAGAGATATAGCAACCACCAATAAGAACACACATAAAAGTCATAAACAAGCAGTACACCAATATATTTAATTCATTTTCAAACATCATTATAGATTATTAACAGCGAAACATACTCAACCAAGTCATACAGTACACGTAAGAGCAATTAGGAGTATTAAGCATATCGAGTTTTCGTAACCCAATTGGTATACTAGTTTTTACTTACCACACAACTCAAAGCCATACCAACTTAATAAACAAACCATATTTAAACATCTAACTTTTCATATAAAGCTCATTCGGAAATAGCGAAGTTTATATGTTTATAAGGGGGTATCCTGGGATGTAGAAATTAGGGATTTTGAGCCGAACATACTTAAGATTTACGGAAACATTATGGAATTCAATTCTGAGAGAGAAAGTTTAGCCAACATACCTTGATAGGCCTTGTCCCTAATTCTTATGACAATTTCCGGAATCACTTAGCTCTTTCAATCTATTTGACAAAATAGCACAATCAAATTGTAATTTGGAATTGGATCATGGTCCCAACTCACTTGGGTATTACACCTAAATTATGAGTTTACTAAGGTCCTATCCCCCATTTATTTCTATATTTGCTCTAACATTCCCGCACATAGTTTAGAACCTCATGCATGGAAGGTCCCTTTCCTTACCTCCATGGACTACCTTACTAATGGCCCATTTTAGCAAATCATGGAATTTAAAAGGTGGTGTGGTAGAAATTTACCTCTTAGAGTGAAGAAATTGGTATCTTGTTTGATTAGTCCCAAGCTTTGAGTGGTGATGGAGGATCAATTTGATGGAAATGGGGACCTTATCTCTAGAACCATCTATTTTCTCACTCTAAAAGTATCAGGAGAATGGTTTAAAAAGGAAGGGGATGTGTTTTATATTGGTCTAGGGTCGGTTTTAAAAATAAGAAAACGAGGTGCACCGACAACGATATGCGGTCGCATATATGCGACCGCATAATGGGAATGTGGTCTGCAAACCTGCCGCAAAAATGGCCTCAGCCGGGTGGAACATCTGATCGAGTATGAGGCCATTATGTGGCCGGCATACCTATTCTACGGTCGCATAATGCGCCGCAAAGCTCCAAGGTAGATATGTGATAGATTATGCGGCCCGCATATTAATTATGCGATCACATTTTTGGCTGCATAATTGGCCTCAAATTTTGCCAGTTTTCATACTCACTTTGTGGCCATTATGCAGTCCGCAGAGTGATTATGAGACCACATAATGGGCCGTAAAAACACACTCTTTCGCGAACATTTTTTTCCTAAGTCCGAAGGGTAATGCAGGAATCTAACTTGGCATTACGAAATCCCGAGATTTTTGTTAAGAATTTTATGGGTCCTTACACAAAACTTTTCAGATTCATATTCATGATTTCGCGCAAACTCATCTGATATTGTCTTACCCAGAAGAACTTTTTCCGAAACATACGACCATTCATATAAAAACTCCACTGGTTCAGTTCACCGATGGATCCATAGCTACACACGTCCTGATTCATGTAAAACCGGAGATATGTAGGCAACTAAGGAACCAAGGTTCGGCCTCCATTTTTCAAATCACCTCATTCGGTCAAAATCGATCATCATTTCTTTACCCGACAACTCTTTATCATTCCCGGGTAAATAGGGGCAGTTGTTGATACCCAATTTTGCCCTCGTATTTTTAAAATACATATATATACTTAGAGCATATTTTCATCATCATTTAATTTACAAACCTATACAAACATTTTCCATAATTTTTAGAGCTTTAAATAAATTTTCTTGTATTTATATTATATATATATATATATATATATATATATATATATATATATATATATATATATATATATATATATATATCTAGTAATTATCCTATAAATTATTTCATGACGGATTAATTACCTAATAATTATTTGTGCACCTATTATATTTTTTTTTGAAATAATTTATTTTTATGCCATATAATTACATTAGCATTTTTAAGCTATTTGTCTAAGTTTGCAAAAATAGCCTATGTTCTACAAATAATTGTGTTTATATTAGTTATGCCAAAGTATCATTTTATATTTTTATAATATTGAATTATTATTTTAAAATAGTTTTACAGCATAAATATTATTTTTACCATTTATTAGAAGTTTAATAATTTATTTTTTAATTAATTTTCGAACGTTTCAAGACCTGGCCCAAAACAGGCTAATTTTTGGACCTATTTTGGCCCAAACCATTAGCCCAACACCCCAATTATCTCAAGCACAAACTAAATAACCCATTAACCCAACCCGGTCGCTACCCATACTCGTCCATTAGCCCGCCTAGTCTTTTAAGATCCACGACCAACCGACCTTTTTATTACCTAACCCCCAGAAACCCTAACCCCATTTCCCTTTACCCGCCGCCTCAGAATCCTCTCCACTCTCCCCTCTCAAACCCTAGCCGCCTCACTCAAATCGTCTCCAAATCCGCCTCAATCATGGATTCCTTCTATGATTTTCTTGCCTTTCATGTGTTACCTCAGTATTATTTGAAAGATTATGGAGTTACATAGTACTTGCCCTAATTTTGACAAGTATCATTCCCCAAATCGGATTTCACCACCTTCAATATTTGAGATTTAGATGATATTTCGTCTATATGCACTCATTATCAGGCTATATGGTCCGATTCAGTGAGATTTTCGACCATCTATGCTTTCCTTTTGAACTAGGGTTTGAGATTTTTCATTATTCTTTACTGATTCTCGATTGATACTCTTCCTTTTCCATTGTTTGACTAATATTTTCCTTATTTCTGTTTAATCCCCGTGTTTCCCTATTTTTTTACTTTTATTTGCCCTAAGAACTGACTCTAATTGATTTTGTGTGATATTTTCCTTATTCTATGTTTAATCTATTGTATTCCTTTATTTTAAGTGTTATTTGCACGTTATTTTTTATTCTCTGTTAATTTACTTAAATCCCTTATTCTATGTACTATATTCCCTAAAAATCGATTCTAATTGATTCAGGCATATGTTTCCTTATTTTGTACTTAATGTTTACCATGTTTCCTATTTTACGTATATGCTTACTATATAAACCCCTCCCTTGAAACCCCTTAGATAGATTTTCTTGAATCCTAATTCCTTCTACTATTTTCACTACTCTCTTCTCTCACACACTCCCTCACTGTTACACTCAAACTCTCTAAAATTATTGAACAACCTCCTCTGATGCAAACACTGCTCGTAGCCCATTTTTTAGGCTCTTGTGAACTCTGAAGCATCGGGGATTTGGGGTTTTTGCTATTACACTCTTCACTCCTTTGATTCTGCTACTGATTAGTGTTTAAACCCTCATAATGTTTAATTTCTTTCCTTCTTTCTGCACATGTATCCGCACTTATATGAGTATGATTCAACTATGATAGTTTTCAATTTTCATGTCATTCTATGTTAATTAACGCATGAGAATAGTCTACTATTTGTGTTAGCTTCATTATAATTTCACTCTGTGATCTTTTTTCTGTTGAGATTAGTGCTGCACCATGTAGCATCACGTCTAGTTTTGGACTTCAATAGCAATCCACTTCAACATGAGCCTTGCTATTGTGGTTGTATGTTGTTTCTGCATATTGTGTTTAGATAATATTCTATGGAAACCCCCTTTTACTTGAATGATCCCTTTGGTACTAAGTCCTGTGTATATTGGAATGCTCTTTAATGCTGCCCTAAAATCTGTTCTAAACCTTTTTCATACTATCCTGGTTTTCCAAGACTAGGACATTACTCTTATGCTAACATGTTTTCCAGAATGCCTTGGTTCATTTGCTATTTTCTTCTCTCTATGATTATCAATATGTGTATCCCTCCATTATGTCCATGTATTGATTAATATAGCATTAGGTTTGACATAACTTAATATAGACCCTTAGATGTCAACTAGTGCAACCTATGTACGTTTGCAAACCTGTTTCTTCTCCTAATTCCTATGATGGTTGTTTATGTGGTACTTTTTCTATGTGAGCATGGCTGAATTTACTGGTCTACTTGACCAATCGTGATGTATGCTCATTCTAGGAATTTTTGTCCATTCTCCTTACTTGTTACTCTGGTATTCTGAATTCCTATTCTTAGTCGGCTGAAAGCCAAGGCTATTTAGGTTCTATCATTGGCCTCCCTAGTGTGAGCACTGCGCGGGGACCAATTGAGGCCCTTGTGAACTCTAACACACTAGTGCTTGGTCAAAGTCATTCCTTTACCTCCAAACTGTCCCTAATGCTCTACTTCCCTAGCATGTATTGTGTTTTATACTGGTTGTTCCAAGTGGTGAAACACTTGGTGTTGTGGCTCATTGAAAGTGGTATGGACTTTCCTGTGGACTTGTGATCATGTGGTTCTTTATTGAAGGCATAAGAAATAATAATAATGAAGGCCCATTGAGGCTGGGTATCTTGTTACTTTATTTGGGCCTACTATAGACCGGTTTACTGTCATTAATGTTACTACTTTACTTATTAATTTGGGTCTGTAATAATATCTTTGTATAAACGATCGGGGTTTTAGTAAAAGGGATGGGGCAGATTTTAATATTAATATGTGATGGGTAGATAACATGCCTATAAGATTGAATGATGCACTTGCTTTATGTCGTTCATTCTCTATGCAAATTGCAGAATGAATGCCATTAGGAAAAGCCCACACTTGCACTACTTGATTATTAGCAAGCGCGCCTCAGTATCTTTGTTGCTATTTGAGAAAACGTGCCCGTAGGAAATAAATATCATGGAACTCCCCTATGATTTGCATCACTGCAGCATATCTGCTAGAGATCATTCCTATATGACTTTAATCATTTCATTGTTATTACATCGCATTGTTCACCTAGAAAACCTGCCTATAAGGTTTAACAATAAAATAAGTTTCCCAAATGTTAATCGTTAGAAATCCCGCCTATAGGATGCCAGTGTTGCCTTAATAACTAGTAATGATGCCCTTTTTACATTGTTCATCACTCACTTAGGCCATTATCAAGTGTCTGAGTAATTCTGAGTTTCTACTCCCTCTATTACATAAATCACCTAGGCGCAACATCTATAGAATTAATAATTGAGGAATTTGCCTCCTCAATAATCAGCGTGTAACGACTTATGCAACCATGTATATAAATCTCGTTGGTTCCTGAAACTGCTTGCATGCCTCGATGCCTATCACCTAGAAATCATGACTATATGGATTTAAGTTCCTTAATCTCGAATTGCCTAACATGAAATATGTTTCACGTGCATTTGCTGTTTAATTGTGGAGGCTAACTTGAGCCTTTAAGTGCTCGTATGTGTAGTCCAATATGTTTTGTATGTCGCCTAGTTTTGACATTTTTTGAGCAACCTAAGTAAAGTCTAGAACCACCCAAAATAGAGGTACAATGCCTCCTGGAACATAGGTATGGTACGGGTAGTGCACACATAAGGTATGACTTATAATTGAACTAGTGTGCTCTAGGTAATAACTTAAAGATAGTAATCGGGTATCAGGAGATGATAGTCAGTGCCCGCTGTATAATATGACTAAAACCCCATCTCGAGGGAGTTACAAAGTATTATATATGTTGCACGGGGTGATCCTTTAGGCTAAAAAACTTACGACCACCCAACTTATTTTCCTTTTATTTTCAAGTGCTTGTACTTATTCAAAGTCTTTTATTATAATAAAATTTCTCAAACTTCTTGCTATCTATATCTTTGTTTATACGAATAATTCATATAATTCAAGTTCGGCCGGGACCCGCAAATGTGGACTCGAAAAGTGCCTAACACCTTCTCTTCGAGGTAATTTCGAGCCCTTACCCGATCTTTAGTGATGCAAACTAGTCAAATCTGAGTCATTTGCAAATAGGTTCCCTAACGCACCTTAAACCGTTAGGTGGCGACTCTCCTCTTTTAATACCTCCTTAAAAGAGTTTTCACGTGTCGAAATCTGATTTCAAGAGAAAAAGTAGCGCGACAGCATGGCGACTCTACTAGGGAATTTAGGCTCTTACCATAGCAAATTTGGCTTATATGAATTAGTCTTGTATGATAAACGTGCTTCCTTCTTCTTTTATTTGTTGCTACTTGCACATCCCGCTCCTGTTTTCCTTTTATTCATTGTTGCATGCACATCCCTCTCCTATTCTCCCTTTATTTGAATTCTTAGTAATATGCAAATCCCTTCCCTTCTCCACCCTTCCTTGCTCAAATTGGCTATAATACGTGTATCCTTTTTTCTAGTCGCTATTTTCTCCAAGTTGTTTTGAGAACTGCTACATCGTGTCTCTCCCTATCTCCACCCCCTCGCTTAATTTATTACAATTCCCATATTACACAAACTAAATTCTTCTTGTTTTTTTTTCTTTTTATGTTTCATCTTAATACTGCATTTATTGCTTTCACATTTTTTATCATGCAAATATTTGACAATGTGTTATTTATGTTTTCATAAAGCATGCTCCACATCATATTCCACTCGTGCCCAATTAATACCATAGCTGCATTTGATGAGTGCCTGTGCTCTTCCAACTATTAGCCTTTAAATTTGGAAAGCCTTATTTGCGGTAAAAGTAGTCGATCAGCGATGCAGTCGATGTTTTCGTGTCTTTCCCTCTCAAGTTGTCCGCTTGAAGGTACCAGTCTAGACCTTTCTTGAAACCAAACTCCAATATCAACTGTGCATGCATCATGTAAAACCTAGTATGGGTTAGAACGTTGTCCGCGTGATAATCCGCTAAGGGCAACCTTGTCAAAAGTCCGACGGGATTTCCATAATCCCAATGGACACCATCACGATATGTGCATTATTTGGAGAAAACATGCTGGTATGTTGATCATTAATGTGTGAATATTCAAATTTGAAGGGGACATGGCTAACTCTATTTGTTTTGCAGAAATGGGGCACGAAGTCCACAGGTTCGGCATGGTTTTAAACAACCGACCTTTGTTGCTTGATTGGTGGAAAAACCTCTCACCTAGTGACAAGAGCCATGTCCTACTTTGGACATTCGGCCAAATAATGCATTGATTGAGGTCGCCACTACGTTTTGGGATGAGAAGAGGCTGTCTTCAATTTTGGTGATATAGAAATGACTCCTCTCTTAGAGGAAATAGGAGGCTTCACTGGGCTCCCATGGGATAGTTCTGGTTTATTGGGAAAGCCACTCCCCGAGGTTTCCTTAAAATGATGGGTTTCAAGAAAAATGATGAATTACTCTGCTTGAAGAAATCATACATACTATTTGAGTTCCTTTATGAACGTTACGGGCATGGCAAATCATACTGACTTCACCATGATGAACTTGCCATTACTTCTTTGGGTTAGACATAGCACCGGGTTTTTGTATTAGTTGTCTGTTTTTGGGGATGCTGATATTTCCAATGAAGTGGGAAAGGATCCACATTCGCCTAGCCATGGTCACTAGAAATTTAATGGAGGGAATTGAGGGACAAAATTACACTATCGTCCCTATGATCCTGGCTGAAATGTGTCGGGCTCTAGATCACTGCAACAAAAGGTATGGGCACTTCTAGGGTTGCTATCTGTTGTTGCAGGTATCGTTATTAGAACATTTTCAAATAGGTAAATATCGTCAAGAACTTTTGCGACGACTGTTGAATGACCACATAGCCTACCATAATCCGAAAAGAACGATATTTATCCCTGATAGGTTTGCACAACATTGCCATTTTCATCTAAAGGCGTCATAATATGAAGCATCATCCTCATAGTCGGAAGACACCATGCCATGGCCTGAGGATCTCTCAATACTGCACATCATTATTCAAAGGTGTCATGGTTCAAGGGCACCATTTTCATGGCCCGAGGACATGATTTCATGACCTGCGAATCCCCTATCACATGATTCATGGCCCAGGACGTCATGGTATGAGGACATCATCCGCATAGTCCAAATACAAATTTCATGGTCCAAAGGGAATTTGTATCATGTTTAAATTCTCACAATAATCCATATATACTTGCATGCATTGTGTTTTATGTTTTGTAGGTAATCCAGAAAGTAACCGTTCTCTTAACGAGAGCAATCTTCACTCCGGTTTCCTTTCAATGTTCACAACCTGCAATTATTTCAAATGTATCCAACCACCATCACTTACCCACTTTCACTTGATACTGTTCAAAAGCTCATTTTGAAATACATCCATAACTTTTCAGATTCACATTCATGATTTCACACAAATTCATCTGATAATGTCCTACCCAAAAGAACCTTTCCGAAATATACGGCCATTCCTATAACAACTCCACCGGTCCAGTTCACCGATGGATCCAGAATTACACACGGCCTGATTCTCGTAACAACAAGGATATGTAGGCAACTCAGGAACCAGGGGTTGGCCTCCATTTTTGAAATCACCTCATTCGATTAAAATCGATCATGATTTCTTCAGCCGACAACTCTTCATCATTCCCGAGTAAAGAGGGGCAGTTGTTGATACCCAATTTATCCCTCATATTTTTAAAATACATATTTATATATATATATATATGTACTTCCAAAATAGCATATTTGCATCATCATTTATTTTACAAACCTATACAAGCATTTTCCATAATTTTTAGAGCTTTAAACAAATTTTAATCATTATCGACCTCTACTGGAATATGATCGATGAAATTCTTGTCTAGTGTTGTATCATGGAAGATAGAGTGGCTAACGCATCTGCAAACTCATTCTGGATTCTCGGAACATGTTTGAACTCTATCTTTGTGAATCTCTTCATCAATTCTTGTACATAGTATAGATACGACAATTGATGTGTGGCTAGAATTCATGGTTAACACGTTATATGCCTTACATTTTATGTGCGTTAATGATAAAAATACACTTTGTATGTTCATAATAGAGTCTATTTCATGTGTAGGTGAATTGGAGATGGAAGCCGAGCTAAAGGGATGCATAAACGTCGAAAATATGCTCAAGAGGCGAAGAGGAGTGCACCGGGCTATAGCCGGGCGTTTGAGCCTTAAGGACAGGCCTATCCTGGCTTTATCCAGGCATTTGAGCCTTAAAGCCAGGCCTAGTCTGGCATTACCCAGGCCTTAGTTCCATAACGCCAGGCGTGGCCTGGCTTTATCCAGACGTTAGGGCCATAAAGCCAGGTCCCTGGTCTGGTCCAATCCGAGTTTTTAAGATCTTAAGTGTTTCTCGGTTTGAATAGAAGTCTCCTACATGTTTAGGGTTTATCCCAAACATATAAATAGACCCAAAAGCACAACTTGAAGAGGAGAGGCCATTAGAGACAAGAGACGACTGAGGAATACTACTCAGAGAAGCCAAATATCGATTTTTACAGCTTTTATTCATTACTTTGTAGTTTAATTATGCAAGTTATTTTAGAGTTGTTTAGTATGAGCATGAGTAGCTAATTTCTTTGATCTAGGGTTTTGGTGGAACCCGTTGGGGGATAATCTTATTGTGATATTAATATAGTTTTGATTGGTTGATTAATCTCTATTTGTTCAACTACGTTCTTGTTGTAGTTGATTGAAGGGCCCTCAATTAGTTGTTCCTATTATTATGTATCTACTTGAAAAGAGAGTGCATATTTAGGTAGTTGTTTGAACAACATCACTCCCGGAGTATAGACGAAAGTCATAACCGAGGGTTTAGAGGTTGGATTAGAGATAACGATACCTCGGGTGCAATCTAAAGTGAACTGTAATGCAATCTAGCTAGCGTAACTTGAGAGAGTGCGTCTAGTAAATTATCATAATTACTTGAGAGAGATTTATGGTAGATAGAGTGTTCATGATTGATAGAGACAACTAATCAAGCTATATGAAGTATCCGAGAAGGAAGTTCACCGACGGGGGAAACCATAGCCTTAGACCTTTATTACAATTGTTTACACCTTATTGTAGTTAATACTTAGTTTTAATATTTTCATTCAGTTGTAATAGTTTAAACAACACCAAGTGCAAGTTTAGTATTCTGACAGCTTGCTTGATATGTTAACTCCCTGTGGGATCGACTCTGGGCATAATACCCCAGATTATATTTGCAACGCCCTGTTAGTCTTTTATTAGACATAGTTGAGCGTGATCAGCAATATTTTGGCGTCGTTTCCGGGGAGTTAACGATATTAGCAAGTGTAGTTGTAATTGTACATATTACTAGGTTTCAAGTTTGATTTTTTTTTTTAAGTATTTGATTTTTATTTTCTTTATTTTAGTTGTATTTTTTAATTTAAAAAAAATGAAATAAAATGTCATCATGGAATTTTGAGAGTTTGGATGTTGGTAATTCTATTTTTGATCATCGTTATGCATTTTATGGAGGAAGCCACCCAGGGCAAAATTATCAAAATATTCCCGAGAGCGAGTTATGTGCACAAACTCAATCGTATGTGTGGAATCTGTGTGATATGTGTGGTGGTCAATATGGTGACTTTCATGGTTGTGCTTATATGTCTTATCTTCCCCCAACCCCTTACTTTGATGGTTCTTCTTTTTCTTGTGAAGTTAATAGAAACAAAGAACCCAGTGATGATGAACTGAAAAGGATCAAGGATATGATGAAGTGCATTTTGGAAAATACAACTGCGGGTACAAAGGCAAGATGAAACTATTCGCAACTTGGAGGCTCAAACGAGTCAACTAGTTGAAGCTTTTAATGCTCAATATGCCAATATTATGGATAGTAGCCAGGAGCAGTGTACATTAGAGATGGAAATTGAGGTGCCAATGGAGGGGTCCAAAGTAGAAACCCAACACTCTAACCAACTAGAATTTGAGGATGCCGGTGTTGAAGAAGTAATACTAGAGTCAACCAGGGACGTTGAGGATACAAATTTAATCGACTCTAGTGTGTTCGATGTTGAGGTTATTGAAAGTCCTGAAGTTCATGTGTTTGAGTGCATTGGTCCTCACTCCAAACATTTTTCGACATTTTGCTTGGATGATGATATGGAAATAGAGTCATCCGAGCCAATTGAGGAGTCAAGGAATGAGGAATCCTGGAATTTTTCTTGCCAGAAAGACAGGACTACATACCTCATCTAAATGCCAAGAAGCGTAAAATAGTACAATGGTTGCTTGGGCCAATTATATTTGTTCCACCACCCTTGGAGCATAACCGAAAACTTGATGCCAAATTAGGGGCTCAATTCATAAGTTCGAAGTGGAGGCAGAAAGTGATTCACGTCGTGCCGCGACGTTAAATCAAGCGCTTGTTGGGAGGCAACACAGCTTTACTGCTTTATTTTATTTTTTTTTATTTTTATTTTTTTGTTTTATTTTTTTTTCTAATTGTATTATTTTTGTAGTGTCAATTTTTTTTGAATTTTTGTGGGAGCATGGAACGCAAAGCCAATGGAAGGATGCAAAAGCAAACCAGATGGTTGGAACTAAATGTGAAGTACCCGCATGAAGGACCAGGCCTGGGAGAACTCTGAGTACCCCATGAGATGCTAGTCGCCTTTGGCCTACCAGGGAGTTTTTTTTACCCTCTTGTATGTATGGGTGCGTATTAGGGACAATGCACAATTTTAAGTGTGAGGTGAGGTGATTGTCTGGTGACTTTCTATGCTATTTTAGTTATATTAGATTAATGGAATAATTTATCTTTTTACAAAAAAAGAAAAATAGCATGATTTTTCCCGACGATGGATCTATTAGACAATTTTCTTGAGGGAAGTTAGTCTATAGAAAATACAAAAAAAAAAGAATTTTTTTGTTTTAGGTAGTGTAGTAATTCCCCCTTGGTTTTTCGTTGGATCACGGTTCTTTTCCAAGGGTTTTTAATTGAATCGGGTGTAGGTAGTTTTTAATTTTTAGGAGTAGTAACCACATGGTTGAGGGCTTAATCGTAGCAATATCTCGGAACGTTGTCATGCCTTGAGAATAGCCAGTACTGTGGTTGTGACGCTTAGGCTCAATTTTGTGACTCCAGGATAAATACCTTAAATCAGGGATTCTTAAAATTTGCTTAACTGCTTTGACTGGAGTGTCGTGATAGATCCAATCCTGAGTGAGTTATGTGCCATGTGTGTGACGTTTGTATGTTATTGTGTGCATTGCATTTGATGTCTAGAACTTTCCTCGTGTGTGTGCAAAGCGAAATAGTAGTTTTGTTCAGTCTTGAAAGTGATATAGGCATTTCTTTGTTGAGCCAACTATGTATATTTTACCCACCTAATTGTTATGTATCGTAGTTAACCCCGTTGAGCCTATAATCCTGTTTCTTTGGCAACCACATTACAAGTCATACCCCTTTGATTGAATCGATCATATATTTGAAACTTGTCACCTCTCGTAAGCACTGAAAATGTTATGAAATATGAAAAAATTAAAGTGTGGGGTAGTAGGTTATTTTTTAGGGGGAAAATTGAAATAAGGAGAAAGGTGCACTGTTTTGAAAAAGTAAGAATCACTTAGAAAAAAAAAAGAGAAAAAGGAAAAAAATTGTTGTATTGTTGTGAAAAAAAATAAAAAAAAATAAATATATATATATTCCTTGACAAGTGGTGAATCTANTGTGTGTGGAACTATCTCTTTGATTTGGTGAGGGCACATGATTCATGAAGGAAAGGTAATGTTGTTGACCTCTATGTTAGAGTAGTTAGTGAATTGTGAATAAAGCATGGTATATGTGAGTCGACTATTGAGGCAAGGATGTCACACCTCTGTGCTTAAACTGTTTCAAAAATTCTTGGTATAACGTGTTAAGGGATTTGCTTAATAAGTTATGTACTTGAGTGTAGTTTGATTGCTCGAGGACGAGCAAATGTTTAAGTGTGGTGTATTGATGTGTGGCTAGAATTCATGGTTTAACACGCTGTATGCCTTACATTTTATGTGTGTTAATGATAAAAATACACTTTGTATGTGCATAATGGAGTCTATTTAATGTGTAGGTGAATTGGAGATGGAAGCCGAGCTAAATAGATGCATAAACGTCAAAAATACGCTCAAGAGGCGAAGAGGAGTGCACCGGGCTATAGCCGGGCGTTTGAGCCTTAAGGCTAGGCCTGGCCTGGCTTTATCCAGGTGTTTGAGCCTTAGGCCAGGCCTAGCCTGGCATTACCCAGGCCTTAGAGCCATAACGCCAGGCCTGGCCTGGCTTTATCGAGGCGTTAGGGCCATAAAGCCAGGTCCCTGGTCTAGTCCAATCCGAGTTTTGAAGATTTTAAGTGTTTCCCGGTTTGAATAGAAGTCTCCTACATGTTTAGGGTTTATCCCAAACATATAAATAGACTCAAAAGCACAACTTGAAGAGGAGAGGCCATTAGAGACAAGAGACGACTGAGGAATACTACTCAGAGAAGCCAAACGTCGATTTTTACAGCTTTTATTCATTACTTTGTAGTTTAATTATGCAAGTTATTTTAGAGTTGATTAGTATGAGAATGAGCAGCTAATTTCTTTAATCTAGGGTTTTAGTGGAACCCGTTGGGGGATAAACTTATTGTGATATTAATATAGTTTTTATTGGTTGATTAATCTTTATTTGTTCAACTACGTTCTTGTTGTAGTTGATTGAAGGGCCCTCAATTAGCTGTTCCTATTTATTATGTATCTACTTGAGAGAGAGTGCATATTTAGGTAGTTGTTTGAACAACACCACTCCCAAAGTATAGACGAAAGTCATAACCGAGGGTTTAGAGGTTGGATTAGAGATAACGATACCTCGGGTGCAATCTAAAGTGAACTGTAATGCAATCTAGCTAGCGTAACTTGAGAGAGTGCGTCTAGTAAATTATCATAATTACTTGAGAGAGATTTATGGTAGATAGAATGTTCATGATTGATAGAGACAACTAATCAAGCTATATGAAGTATCCGAGAAGGAAGTTCACCGACGGGGGAAACCATAACCTTAGACCTTTATTACAATTGTTTACACCTTATTGTAGTTAATACTTAGTTTTAATATTTTCATTCGGTTGTAATATAGTTTAAACAACACCAAGTGCAAGTTTAGTATTCTGACAGCTTGCTTGATATGTTAACTCCCTGTGGGATCGACTCTGGGCATAATACCCCGGATTATATTTGCAACGCCCTCTTAGTCTTTTATTAGACATAGTTGAGCGTGATCAGCAATATTTTGGCGCCGTTTCCGGGGAGTTAACGGTATTATAAAGTGTAGCTGTAATTGTACATATTACTAGGTTTCAAGTTTGATTTTTTTTTAGTATTCTTTTTAGCTCATTCTCCTAGAATCTGGTGTACCAAAAGGTCTGAATCACCAATTACCAGCAGTTCCTGAATGTTTATTTCAATGGATAACTTGAGCCCCAAGATGCAATCCTCGTATTCTGCCATTTTATTGGTACTCAATAATCTGATTTTTGCAGATACCGGATGGTGTTACCCGTCTCTGACACCAAAACTGCTCCAATATCCACTCCTTTGAAATTTGCAACCCCATCGAAGAGTTCTCCAACCATCGTAGGTTTCGGTGATATCTTCCCCTACAAATGATACTTTTTCATCGAGAAAATATGTTTTCAGCGGTTCGTATTCTCCTCCTACAGAATTTTCTGCCAGATGATCGGCTAATGCATGTCCATTGACCGCTTTCTGAGTTACCTAGATGATGTCAAATTCACTCAATAGTATCTGCCATTTTGCCAACTTCCCGGTAGGCATGGGTTTCTGGAAAATGTGTTTTAGAGGATCCATCCTTGATATGAGATATGTGGTGTAGGTACAGAAGTAGTACCTCAACTTTTGATTTATCCATGTCAGAGCACAGCAGATGCCTTCCAGCAATGAATACCGTGCTTCATAGGGTGTGAACTTATTACTCAGATAGTATATGGCATGTTATTTCCTTCTTGACTCATCGTGTTGCCCCAAGACACAACCAAAAGCCCCATCTAGTATAGATAGATAGAGTAGCAGAGGTCTCCCAAGTTCTGGTGGGACCAAGACTGGTGGCGTGGACAAATATTCCTTGATTTTGTCAAAAGCTTTCTGACATTCTTCAGTCCAGCTTGTTGTAGCATCCTTCTTCAGCATTTTTAAAATTGGTTCAAATATCACAGCATATCCACTAGAGATCATGCCTATAGGACTTTAATCATTTCATTTGTTATTACATCGCATTGTTCACCTAGAAAACTTGCCTATAAGGTTTAACAATAAAATCAGTTTCCCAAATGTTAATCGCTAGAAATACTACCTATAGGATGCCACTGTTGTCTTAATAACTAGTAATGACGCCCTTGTTACATTGTTCATCACTCACTTAGGCCACTATCAAACGTCCGAGTAATTTTGAGTTTCTACTCCCTCTATTACATAAATCACCTAGGCGCAACATTTATAGGATTAATAACTAAGGAATTTGCCTCCTCAATAATCAGCGTGTAACGACTTATGAAACCTTGTCTATAAATCTCGCTGGTTCCTGAAACTGCTTGCATACCTTGATGTCTATCACCTAGAAATCATACCTATAGGGATTTAAGTTCCTTAATCTCTAACTGCCTAACATAAAATTTGCTTAGAATGCATTTGCTATTTAATTGTGGAGGCTAACTTGAGCCTTTAAGTGACCGTATGTGTAGTCCAATGTGTTTTGTATGTTACCTAGTTTTTACATTTTTTGACCACCTAAGTAAAGTCTAGAACCACCCACAATAGAGGTCCAACTTCTCCTAGACCATAGGTATGGGACGGGTAGTGCACACATAAGGTACGACTTATAAATGAACTAGTACGTTTTTGGTAACTACTTAAAGATAGTAATCAGTAATCAGGAGATGATAGTATGTGCCCGCTTAATAATATGAGTAACACCCCATCTCGAGGGAGTTACGAAGCATTATTTACGTTTCACATGGTGATCCTTTAGGCTAAAAAACTTAGGACCCCCCATCTTATTTTCCTTTTATTTTCAAGTGTTTCTACTTATTCAAAGTCTTTTATAATAATAAAATTTCTCAAACTTCTTGCTCTCTATACCTTTGTTTATCCGAATAATACATATAATTCAAGTTTGATCGGGACCCACAGTTGTGGACCTCGAGAGTGTCTAACACCTTCTCTTCGAGGTAATTTCGAGTCCTTACCCGATCTTTGGTGATGCAAACTAGTCAAACCTAAGTCATTTGCAAATAGGTGCCCTAACGCACCTTAAACCGTTAGGTGGCGACTCTCCTCTTTTAATACCTATTTAAAAGAGTTGTCACATGTCGAAACCCGATTTCGCGAGAAAAAGGGGTGCGACATTCGTCATGATTAGGATGCTTGTTGGTTGTTATAGATCATGCCTATTTTCTTGTTTACTATGTGTAATCTCCATCCTGAGACTATAACTCTATCAGACCTCCTTGACTTAAGTTCTCAGTTTTTTAGGCTAATTCTGGTTTATATTTTTGTCACGACCCAAAATCTGTTAAGGTCGTGATGGCGGCGGACACCATCATCAGGCAAGCCAATCATTAATTAGTTGAAATAAATTCTTGTTTTAACATTTTTGAAATCATTACCTTTAACTTATTACGTAATAACTAAACAAAAATCCGTTAAGTAAATACGACAGTCTAATATTCCATTATTATAAAATACATCCCATACACATCTCCCAGAACCCGGTGTCACAAGTGCATGAGCAATTTCTAAGAACTTATACAATCATTACAAAGATTTTCCGAGATACAAATTGGACAATGGAATTTAAAACAAAATGAATACAATACGAGGGAGACTATGTCAGCTGCGGGTCACCTCCGGATGATACAGCTCGCCTAAGTCTCCAAACCAGCCACATCGTTGTGAATGTACATGTGCAATAAAAATGCACAACAAGTGTAGCATGAGTACGAAAACAACGTGTACTCAGTAAGTCACCCACCTGACCTTAGAGAGGTACTGACGAGAGGTCGAATCTGACACTTGCTAGAGGTCAATTTAGTATATTCAAGTGAGACGCTAAGCATGAATGTCATAAATAATTTATTAAGATCAGGAATAATTAATGTCAACCCTTCCACATTTAACACTTTAAGTCTTTGTCATTTTATTAACAAATAATCAAACATGGATGATTTAATCATTTAACAAATAATCAACGGGAAAGAACGACTTCTTCCAAAATCTTAACAACTTTAAATCTCTGTCATTTCAGTCGACAACTTAAGATTTCCAGGCCAGTAATCAGGTGAAATCACAGCAAGTACGCAGTAAAATATCATGTGCAAGAAACTCCGAGGGTCGAACGACGCAGACCAACAATAATAAAATGTGCACTGCCGAAGGTTCGAACGGCTCGAACCATAGATGCATCTATTTTTCCCTGCTCGCGAATCGATCATGTGACGCGGTCAACATAAAAATAATAAGGCTAGCCTGCTCGCGAATCATACCTACGACTCAGGTGCTCATATGTACACATATTCACATAATAAATCTGCATCTTTATCAAGAAAGGAGTTACTCTGGAAAGTGGTAAAAATTTTCTTAAAGAAACACGAAAAATAGCATTTAAATCTTTGTTTTGAAACTCATTTTGCCAAGTTTAATAATATTATTCAATACTATAACCTTATCAGGTATACAATTATCCACGTAGCAGTCAATTCTCTTTCTAAATGATTAAGAGAGGTACACTCTAGTCTTCTTAGGAAATAATTTACCGATTCAATAGCATTAACAGCTTAATATTATAGGCGGGATCACATGTACAACACGTACGGTATGCTAGTGGGTCCTAGACTACCCGGACATGGCACAGTAGTAGCTACGCACGGACTCCCGTCACCTCGTGCGTACGTAGCCCCTCCAGATAGTATGACATTTTTAATTAGTTCACCTAGGAGGACAATTCCCCCCCCATAATGTTAGAAAGGAGACTTACCTCGCTCCGAAATTCCATAACCAGCTCCCAAGCCCTTCCGACGACTCCAACAGATGCACAACGCCCCAAAACTACAAAAAATAGGGCAATGCAATGAAAATTCATTCTAATATTTGCAACAATTCAAATTATATAATTTTCCAACTCCGCTCAGTGAATTGACAAAAATTCCCTTGGGCCCACGTGCCCGGAATCCAAAATTTTTTGAAGATATATTCTACCCATAGCTTTACTAGTTCAAATATAAAATTTACTCTAAATTCCATGCTCAAATTCGTGGTGGAAATCCAAAATACTATTTCTAGGTTTTTCTTCAAATTTCCCAATTTTTCCACAATTTCTATGTCTAATTCCATGCATAAACCTTGTATTTAACTTAAAAGCATGAAGAAATTACTTACCTAGTTATGCATGATAAAAATCCCTCTTGAAGCTCCCCTAAAATCACCCCATCAATGAGAAATATGAGAGAAATGGCCAACAAACATTGGTTTTAAAACATTCTGCACACGCCATTTTTCGCACGTGTGATTCCACATGTGCACCCAACAGCCCGCACTTGTGGCTTCCTTCTCCTCCAGCCAGATCCGCACTTGCGACCCATAGTCCGCATCTGCGCCTTCGCAGGTGCGAAAATTCCATCGCACCTGCGCTTCCAGCAAAGCTTCGCACTTGTGGTGCCATAGTCGCCCATGCAGCTCCGCACCTGCGGCCAAATCCTCGCACATGTGGTCACACCAGACACCAGCAGCCCAGCTCCTCTTCTAACTTCAAATTTGATCTGTTAACCAACCGAAATCCACCCGAGGCCCCCAGGACCCCGTCCAATTACTCCATCCTATTCCAAAACATAATGCGAACTTGCTCGAGGCCTCAAATCACATTAAACAATGCCGAAATCACGAACCGTACTGAAACTCAAACTGTATGAACTTGAAATTCGAAACGTCCACATCCGATGCCGAAACCTATCAAATCACATCCGAATGACCCCAAAATTTGCACACAAGTCATATTTGACATTACAGACCTTCTCTAACTTCCGGAATTACATTCCGACCCCGATATCAAATTTCCACTTCCGGTCGGATTTCTCAAAAACCTTCAAATTCCTATCTTTAGCAAAACGACTTCAAAATAACCTACAGACATCTAATTCACTTTTGATCGTGCTCCCGACTCCAGAATCACCATACGGAGCTATTCCAAGGTTTGGAATCCCAAACGGACATCAATACACTGAAATGTGCTTCATTACCAAACTTAGGAGATTTTCTTCCAAAATGCTGACTTCCATAATATACGCCGAAACGCTCCTGGGTTATCCAAAACCCAATCTGGACATACCCCCAAGTCCAAAATCATCATACAAACCTGCGGGAACCCTCAAATCCTGATTCTGAGGTCGTTTACTCTAAATTCCAATCTTAGTCCATTTCTCCAACTTAATGCTTCTAAAATGAGATTTGTTTTTCCAATTTGACTCTGAAATTCCCGAAATTCAACTTCGACCATGCCTACGGGTCATAATACCTGAAATTGAGCTGCTCATGACTTCAAACCTCTGAATGATGCACTACAGCTCAAAACGACTGGTTGGGTCGTTACAACTTTACTCTAAATTCACTCTGGAAAGCTTAGCGTATTCATCTTGTATGTGTCTGGAATGATTACCCTATTAGTGTAAGTGGCATGTCTCCTCATTTCTCTTTATGTTATGTTTATCCTCCATATTCTATCACCTATTGAATTATTGAACCTATGTTGTTAGTTGCCATGTCAAATTTACCATGATGAATTTAAGCCCTACTCATTATCCTACTTCTCATGTTCTTTGTTTAATCAATCCTGTCACTTTTGCTTGTAAAATACCAATATGTTTTATGTGAATCATGATAAATTCCATGCAATCCTGTCTCTATAAGGTATTACTTAAGGGTTGTTTAATTGATTTCATGTGTGGTTCGATAATTTATTTGGGTCGAGTGGTCAATCTGTGACTATTTGTCCGGGTATGAGTTCATGTGTGGCCTTGGGCTGTGAAAATGCACACATTCTCCTGTTTGATAGTCGATTGGATCTGGGCGTGCTATTTGTGTGAAAGTGAGCTTGTTTGAAGGCCCATACACCACTGGGTTATTTTTATTTGGGCCTTCTCTTGGGCCTGCAGTTTTTTCGTGTCTAATATTTATATTTATATTAATTATCTGGCCTGTAATAATTTGTAAACAAACAATTTGGGTGTTAATGAAATTGGGGGACAACAGGTATATTATAATGCTTGCATAAAAGGGAAGAAAACATGCCTATAGGGTCTATGTGTTATATTTGTTATTGCGTTCAGCATGCCTTATATGCTTTTTAGTTAAGTGTGTTATACACTAATAGAAAGCATGCCTATAAGGATCACGCACACACTTCACTCAACTCGACAAAACATGTTGGCTTATGTCTATAGGGTTTCAATTAATCAATCAATCAACTTCTTCTATTGTTCTTTGTAGTTGCTCCTATAGATATCATGACGATATGATTTTAATCAACCAATCAATTACTTTGTCATTTTGTCGCATGGCCACGCTTAGACGACATGCCTATAGGGATAAAGTACATAAAATCAATTTCAGTTGTTAACTACTAGAAATCTTGCCTATTGAACACTGTCACATGCCTAAGGAAAATTCCAATAACACCAACACTGGTAATACAGACAGTATTTACTGCCTTCTTGCACCAACAATTTAGAAATCATGCTTGTAGGATTTGTAACGCCTCAATCTGCAAAATTTGTTGCCTGTACATTGCTAGAAATCCAGAATCACCTAGAAACCATGACTATAGGACTTCAAATTTTTGTTTTGAAAATCTATGTTGCCTAAAATGCCCGCATGCATTTATTGCTTATGTGTGGAGGATACCTTGAGCCTTTAATTGTCATTACATGAAGTCCTATTTATTTTGAATGTCGCCTAGTTTTATCATTTTAAGCAACCTAAGCGAGTCTAGAACCACCTTGTAGAGGTCCAAAGCCTCTTGGACCATAGGCATGGGACGGGTAGTGCACACATAGGGTACAACTTAGAATTGAATTAGAACGTATTTAAGTAAACAACTTCAACATAGTAATCGGGTAGAATGAGATGATAGTCTATGCTCGCTGAATAATATTAGCAACTCCTATCTAAAAGGAGTTGCGGAGTATTATTTATGTTGCACGTGGTGATCCTTTAGGCTAAAAAACTTAGGACTCCCCCCCCCCACTTTCATTTATATATTTTCTATTCATACTTAGTCGTTTAATATAGACCACTGCAGTTGTATCCTTATAGTCATACTAAGATTTGTACTAATTCTCATTGTTTTATAATAAAATTCTTCGACCTTTATATTCTCTTTTGTTTATTTGATCATCTAGCCTAATTACATAATCTACATAGTCTTAAGTTCGGACGGGACCCACAATTGTGGATCTCGAAGAGTGCCTAACACCCTCTCTTTGAGATACTTTGAGCCCTTACCCGATCTTTGGTGGCGTTGACTAGTCAAACAGTGATATTTGCATAATAGGTGCCCTAACGCACCTCAAAATAGTTAGGTGGCGACTCTTCTGTTTTAATACCCTAACCTTCATTTAAAGAGTTGCCACATATCAAAGCTTGATTTCGCGAGAAAACGGATGCGACAAGCACTATATTAGCCATGGCTGAATGAAGAACCTAATGAGCTGACTGAATAGGCCTGAAAGGATGACCTCTACTATCATACCCCTAGCCTTCATACCTCTCTCTATCCTACCAGCAAATATTCTGTAAGCGCATGGAAATCCCATAACCTAATGAAAAGTAGTGATAGTCCCGGCCTCTCAGGCCATCCCATACCGGATACCAAAATTTAGGCCCTCAATTAACCTCCTAAGATTCTCCTTCTTAGTAGAGATCAAGAACATAGTATGACGTGCTAGCTCTGTGAGCCTTATATTATACCGAGTCACAGTCATACCCTCTTGGACAAGATGCTTAAACTCACTACACAACTCGTCTCTGCGATCCTATGGAATAAACTTCTCCAAGAAGACAAATGAGAACTAAGACCGTGTGAGTGATGCTGCGGCAGCTGGCCTACTCAAATCATACGTCTACCACCATCTATAGGCTAGCTTTGTCAATTGAAATGTGACAAAATCAACCTCGTTTGAGTCCAGAAAACCAAAACTACACATAATTCGATGACACTGATAAAAATATATATGCATCCTCAGTTGGCTCTCCACTTAAGTGAGGAGGGTGAAGTCTCAAAAATCTCTCTGGCCTCTTCAACTCCTCAACAGTCAAAAATGGCATAATCTCGGACTGACATACAATGACTTGCTGCACAGGAAGGACCCCCGGTGTTAGATAATCACTAGCCAACTTCTATGGGATTCATGCAATAGGAGTTTGGGCCCTCCCCCATTCTGTGAAGTAGATGATGCAACCAGGATCATACCCGACTGAACCAAATTCTCGTACATGCTTAGAATGTGAGCCAAAGTCTCTTGAAGTTCCAGTGTAGCAATAGTTCCCTCAGGGACCTGAGATGGTCATACGAGCTCGACATGATCCAGAATCTTCTCTTCGTCGGGAGCTACTGGTGGCTCCACAACTGATGCACTTGTAGGGCCTCTTATTGTGGCTCATGCTCCACCCATGCCTCTGCCTCGGCGATAACCTCTCGAGGCTCTGTTCTGAGGTACTAACGCCTGCTCTACTGCTCGAGAAGAATGTTCCTCACAATTTGTGAGAGGATAAAAGATTAAAAACTTCGATATAAACAATTATCCGTGATATAGAATAAAAAAAGAGAAGTTTTCCAAATAATCTTGTAGCCTCTCGAAGATAAGTACAGAAGTCTATGTACTGATCCGCGAGACTCTAGTAGACTTACTCATGACTAGTAAGACCTAAACAACCTAAGGCTATGATACTAAGTTTTCATAACCCAGAATATCCATCGTTCGTGATGGCACCTAATTTTAATTTTAGGTAAGCCAATCATAAAACAACATCGGAAGGATAATAGCAATACATAAATATATGAGTTTAAAAGTCGGATATGCATAGGTAAATACTAAACCAACACAATAAATCCCTAGAAGATGGTTACAGTGATTCATGAGCTCTAATATATTAATACAAGTCTGCCAATACAATATATTGTCTGAAGTAATAACAACAATGAAAGATATAAAGAGATGCTAAGGACTACAATCGGGAAGCGCTCTACCTCGTGTCTATATAACAATTGCGGTTGTGCTCAACACTCATCTGGGTCCCACACCTGGATCTGAAAATTAAGTGTAGAGTATAGCATGATTAAAATCAACCCCACATACTTAGTGAGTATCATGCCTAACCTCGGTGAGGTAGTCACAAGAGTGGTCAATGATACTTACTAATGAAACATGTACAGTTCTTGAATATAAATGTACACAGCAATAGTACCAGAATCTAAGCATCGTAATCAAGCTAATAGTTCAGAGTATAGGGAAGATATGCAAAAAAAAAAAAAACAAATCCAGTTACACAAAGTTGACATATACAGATGATATGTAACATGAATCATTACATCAACAAAATCAGCATATAGAGAAAATATGAATAAAAATCATATATACATTTCAAGTCTACAATATACAGAAGATATTTGGATATGCCTCGTGATCCTTTAAGTGCTCCTGTTTATTTATCTAGGATGTTGGGGATTCTATTTTGGTATATCGGGTATATCATTCTTTTTTGGTCGCTATGAGACTAGGGTTAGACCTTGTATTACTTGATATGGTGGATTTTGACGAGATCTTGTGCATTGATTGGTTGTCACCTTAACATGATATTATTGTCACGCCAAGACGGCGACATTATCCATGTTAGGGTTGCCTTGATTGGAGTGGAGAGGGACCCCTCGCCATTCTACTAGTAGGGTCATTTCATATGTAAAGGCTCAGTGTATTGTTGAGAAGGGGTATTTGGCGTACTTAGCCTATATCTATGATCCAAGTATGGAGGTTCCTTCCATGGATTCGGTTCCAGTTGTGCGCAGGTTTCTAGAGGTGCTTCCTATATATTTGTCGGGGATGCCACCCGAAAGAGATATCGACTTCTGTATTGACTTGGTCCCGGGCACTCAACTGATTCCTACCTCACCATACCATATGGGCCTAGTTGAGTTGAAAGAATTAAAGGAGCAGTTACAGGATTTGATTTATAAGGGATTCATTAGATCTAGTATCGCGCCTTGGGGTGCACCGGTGTTGTTTGTAACGAAGAATGAAAACTCTATGAAGATATAAATATATTACAACCAGTTAAACAAAGTTACTATCAAGAAGAAGTATCTATTACCACGGATTGGTGACTTATTTTACCAGTTTCTTGGTGCCAAATTTTTTTCAAAGATTGAATTGAGATCTAGCTACCATGAGTTGAAGATTAGGGCATCATATGTCCCTAAGACAACTTTTCGGACTCGGTATGGTCACTACGAGTTCTTAGTGATGTCATTTGGATTGACTAATGCCACAACAGCTTTTATCAATTTGATGAACTGGGTGCTCAAGCCCTATATGGATTCTTTATTGATCATCTTCATTGATGATATTTTTGTTTACACTCGCAACCGAGAGGAGCATGAGTAGCATCTATGGATCATACTTTAAACATTAAGATATCGCCAGTTATATGCCATGTTTTCAAAGTGTGAGTTCTAGTTGGGTTTTGTTGCATTTTTGGGCCATGTTGTATCTTCTGAGGGCACTAAGGTAGATCATAAGAATATTGAGGAATTTTAGTACTGGCCTAGACCTACTTCAGCTACAAAGATCCGGAGCTTCTTGGGTTTGGCGGGTTATTATAACCGGTTTGTGGAGGGGTTTTTATATATCGCAGCCCCATTGACCAAGTTGACCTAGAAGGGTGCTTTTTTTAGATGGTCCGACGAGTGTGAGTTGAGCCTTAAGAAGCTCAAGATTGCATTGACTACAATCCCTATGTTGGTGTTGCCTACAGTCTTGGGATCTTACACTATTTATTGTGATGCATCGCATATTGGGCTTTGCGCGGTATTGATATAGGTAGGTAGGGTGATAGCCAACGCATCTCGATATTTGAAGGTTCATGAGAAGAATTACCTTGTGCATGATTTAGAGATGGCCTCCATAGTTCACGTGCTAAAGATTTGGAGGCACTATCTGTACGACGTTCCATGTGACGTCTATACCGATCATCAGAATCTTCAGCGCCTGTTCAAGCAGAAAGACCTTAACCTGCGGCAACGGAGATGGTTATAGTTGTTGAATGACTATGATATCACCATATTAAATCATCCGGGGAAGGCCAATGTAGTGGTCATTGATTAGGAAGGTCGAGCATGGGTAGTTTACAATATTTACCGGTAGTGGAGAGACCACTAGTTATGGATGTTCAAGCTTTGGCTAAGAGATTTGTGAAATTTGATGTTTCATAGCCTAGCCGGGTTCTTTCTTGTGTTGTGTCACAGTCATCGTTGTTGGATCGTATCAAGGCTCGCTGGTTTGATGATCCTCACTTGTTGGTATTGAAAGATACGGTGCAGCAGGGTGGTGCTAAGGAGGATGTCATTGGAGATGAAGGTGTTATGCGAATTTAAGGCTGGATTTGTGTTCCAAATGTTGATTGGTTGAGAGATTTGATCCTCGAGGAGGCTGACAATTCATGTTATTCCATTAACCCAAATGTCACGAAGAAGTAACGTGACTTGAAACAGCCCTACTGCTGGTGAAAGATGAAGAAAGATATTATTGCATATGTATCTTGCTGTATTAATTGTTAACATGTGAATTACGAGCATCAGAAACCGGGTGGATTGACTCAGATATTGGAGATACCAGAGTGGAAGTGGGAGCGCATCACTATGGATTTTGTGTTAGGCTTACCACAGACCTTGAGGAAATATGGCGCAGTATGGGTTATTATGCAATGGTTCACTAAGTCAACACACTTCATATCGGTGATGACTTCCTATTCTTCATAGCGGTTGGCTCAGATTTTCATCTGAGAGATTATCTGCTTGCACGGTGTGACCATTTCCATCATTTTTTACCAAAGCATGCAGTTCACATTGCATTTTTGGAGAGTCATGCAGTGCGACTTAGTTACGCTGGTTGAGCTGAGTATCGTGTTACATGATCAGACGGATGTACAATTCGAGCGAACTATTCAGATCTTGGAGGATATGCTACGTGCTTGTGTTATTAATTTCAGAGGTTCATGGGACCAGTTCTTACCTCTAGCAGAGTTTTTCTAAAACAACAACTATCATCCAGCATCCATATGGCTCCGTTTGAGGCCTTATATGGGAGGCGATGTCGTTCGTCGATTTGTTAGTTTGAGCCCAGAGAGGCTAGAGTGTTGGGCGCTGATTTTGTCCGTGATGCTATGGAAAATATTAAGGTGATTCAGGAGACAAGAAGAAGAGTTATGCGGGCCAAAAGGTTCTACATGTAGCTTACATGGTGGGTGAGAAGGTTCTTCACCAAGTGTCACCTATGAAGAGCGTGAAGCGATTAGGGAAGAAGGAAAAGTTGAGCCCAAGGTTTATTGGCCCATTTGAGATCTTGGAGAATGTTGGGGAGGTTGCTTACAAGTTTGCATTCCCTTCTAGCCTAGCAGGAGTACATTCGGTATTTTACATTTTTATGCTTCGGAAGTACCATGAGGAGAGCTCTCATGTTTTGGACTTCATCACGGTGCAACTTGATGAAAATCTAGCCTATGAGGAAGAGGCGGTGGCTATTCTAGACCGGCAGGTTCGTAGGTTAAAATCCAAGAGATTTCCTTCTATGAAATTGCATCGGAGGGGTCATTCGATTGAGTAGGCTACGTGGGAGTCCAAGATCAATATGCGGAGTTGTTACCCTACCTTTTTACTAGTCCAGGTACTTTTCTATGTTCGTTTGAGGACGAACGTTTCTTTTAGAGGCGGTGTGACGACCCGATAGGTTATTTTAAGTACTAGCCTTTATTTTTGTATTCAAGACCTCTATTAGCTCCATTTGATATTTCTTGATTTGTGCACATGGTACGTGTCATTTTTCGGAAAGTTTTAGTAACCATTTGAAGAAAAAGTGATTTTAGGCTTAAAATGGAGCTTGAGTTGACCACGGTTAACATTCTTGGTAAACAGCCTCTGATTGGTGTTTCGCCAATTCTAGTACGTTCGAATGATGTTTTGGACTTGTACGCACGTTTGGTTGGGTGCCGGAGTGACCCGAGCTCATTTCATCACGTCATGTGAAAAATTATGAAAATGAGTTTAAAGTTGAAAATCATGAGTTTTGATGATCGGTTCTTACTATTTGATGTTATTTGGATGATTTGATGTAGCGAGAAAAGTTGTAGAATGTTATTACACTTATGGGCACCTTCGATTTGGAGCCGAGGGGCTCGGGTGAGTTTCAGATGTGTTACGGAGGAATTTGGTTGCTTTTTGAATTGTTGGTGCATAGCAGTTCCGTTGTTCAATCGCAGATCTCGCATTTGCAAGCATAGGCTGGGGGCTCGGTCTTTGCATTTCCGAAGAATAAGTCGCTTTTGCAAAGTTCATTGTCTTCACTTTTTCCACAAATGCATCGCATTTGCAATGAAGATTGGTATTGGGTTGCGAATCAAGCTCGCATCTACAATGGGTGGGTAATTCACATTTGCAACCACTAGCCATCTGATGCGTTGATTGTAGTTGCGATCTATGTGTCGCATATGCGAACTCCACATCTGCGACTAACCGACAGCTGGGTTAAAGCGGGGAAAATCAGGACTTAGCTCATTTCACTCTATTTTTCAACCAAAACACCTTAGAGGAAATTTTTGAGCAATGTTTTCTTACTGAATTCATTGGTAAGTGATCACGCCCAACTATGCTTCCTAAGAGTTCTAGCGGTCATAGCAAATAAAATTCAGTTTAAAAGTTTGGAGTCGAATCCCACAGGGAATTAACCTACTAATCAAAACCACTTTTTTCGCAAGAATTCAAGCAATCAAACTTCAAAACTATTAAATAATGGTTTGAGTGTTTGTTAACTACGAACAAAATAATTAAAATGCAGTAATTAATAACAAAGCAAATGTTGTAGACAAGATTTAGAAAAGTCTAGGGTTATGATTTCCCCTATTGTCGAAATCTCCCTTGCTATGTTTCCTATAAATTCGCCTAAGTATTCTATACCGATCGTGATTAATTTGGGTGTCATATCTCTCTCTGAAGCAACTACCATAATTTACTAGACGTATTTTCTCAAACTATGCTAGCTAGCACTAATTCAGCAGTCTCTACGATCGCACCAAGGTTTTGTTATCTCTAATCTCGCCTTTAAACCCTCTGTATTGATCTCTTAAATACGTTAGGAGTGGTGTTGTTCAATAACTACCTAAATGCGTCCTCTCTCTCGAGCAATATACACTAAATAGGCACAATTAATCGAGAGTTCTTCAATCAACAACAACAAAAATATAGTTGATTAAGTAGAGAAGGATCAACGGCAAATTTATATTCAACGTAGTGAAAAATCATCCTTTAATAGGTTCCATCAAACCCTATATGAGAGAGTTTAGCCACTCATAAATGTATAGACAATCATCATGATGTTCAAAGACATTAAACTACATAGTAAAGAGAAACCGAGGAAAAACTCGTTGACTCCTTGCTCCACATTGCTTTGTAGTCTTTTTCTTCTCCAAAATAATGTCTAACTCTTTCTCAAATCGTTTAGGGAGTATTTCTATGTTAGGGCCGAAGTTCTTGAGTCCAAATCCGTGTTGGAGTCTTTTAATCTGCAACTTTTAATCACCGGGCTATAGACCTCGCAAGGCCAGGCTTATTGCGCGGTCAGCCTGGCCATAGAGCTGGGTACGACCAGCCTATAGCACAGTCAAGCTGTCTATAGAGCCGGCTATGCTTGGCCTGTAGCACGGTAAAGCAGGCTTTAGAAAGGGCTATGCTTGGTATGTAGCCGGGCTTGGTTACTTGGTGATTTTGTGCTCTTTTCTTGCATTTTCGTCCTCGTTTCGTGCAACTTTCTTTTGACTCTTTCTTCTGATGCTCCTTGACATAAAACAACATAATTTAGCTCAACTTTCGCAGAATTATTCACTAAACCAACAAAATATAGGGCGAGTAATGTCAGGACCCCAAATCCAGGCGAGTCGTGATGGCACCTATCATGGAACTAGACCAGCCAAAACCCAACTCGAATCATAATAAGCTTCCTTTTTACATTTTTAATATAACAATTACCCATAAAAGTTCCTTTAAACATTTATTAAACAGATAAATCTATACTGAACATTTAAATGCAACCCCCGAGAACCTGGAGTCACTAGTCATGAGCATCTACATAAATATACAACTCAACGAAAATAAATATTATAATATTAAACAAGAGAGGGAGCAGGACTGCGGACGCATGAAACCACCTTGCAAACCTCCGAGGACCTCTGGAACAGATATATAGCTCATCCTTCCCTAACACCTGAATCTGCACACAAGGTGCAGGGAGTAATGTGAGTACGCCAACTCAGTAGTAATGAAAATAAACCAGGTCTGAGCAGCAAGAAACACATAAAATCAATGCCATCAAGTCACAATATTCACAGCCTTACTTTCCAATAGCATAACATAGATATACGAAATCATCATGTCTTAAAATCAACTTCATAAAAAGTTCTTTAAAGAATGCACATTTTTAACAACTTTAAAACAAAGGATCTGGTATGCAAATGAATGCAGAAAAATCATAGTACCCCGTCGGGCAAAAAGATGTTTCATAATCAGCCCCTCGGGCATGCCTCACAATCTCTCAGCACCTCACAGCCACTCATGCCTCCCAATCACTCGACACTCGCACTCGGTGCGCTCACTGGGGGTGTGTACAGACTCCGGAGGGGCTCCTTCATCCCAAGCGCTAATATCAAGCCACCTCGTGGCATATCATATCCTCACCATCACTCTTAGCCCTCGGCCACACTCGGTGGAACAACTCGAAATGCCCCTGGGGCGAAGTAGTAGAACGGGATACTCGACCCGAAAATATCATTTTAATGCTCATGTAGTGTAAATCAGGCAGAGTTTCAAATAAAATAGTATGAAAAATGATGCTGAGTAAAAATCATCAACAGGTAGTGAGGAAAACATCAGTAAAACGCCCTCAAAGGGTCTAAACATATCGGCACGAGACCCCAAACACGTCTTACAGCCTAAATATTTCACAAATCTTTACAACATAATTTAACATAATATTTTGAGTAAATATGCAACTCATTAGTCGCCGCGGAGAGGACCTAGTCCAATCAAAAAATCAGTACGCGCCACATACTCGTCATCCGACATGTGCGCCTTTCCAAATTCAGTGAGAAAATAATGCAGTCCGGGGTTCCATACCCTCAGGACAAGATTTAAGACCATTACTTACCTCTACCGGGCCACAACACTAGTCCGCTATGCTTTTGCCCCTCAAATTGGCTCCCGATTGCTCCGAATCGAGCCAAAACGAGCTCAACATCATCAATATATACTCAAGGAACACAACCAAATCGAAAACTATCAAATTATACAAGAATCTCGAAATTCGGCTAAACAAGATCCCCGGGCCCACGTCTCCAAATCCGATAATTTTTACATCACTAGGAACCTCGTCCTCCCACGATTCTACTCATATCAAAATCATAAAAATCGGATCACAATTGACTACCAAAAGTGCCAAAGAAATTCCCCAACTCTTTCCTCCCATGTTCCGACTTTTCTTAATTTAATCCTCCAAATACAAGCCTAATCTGAATTAAAATAGCATAGGAACGATGATAATAACCCAAGAACTTACCTTTACTGAAGAATCAAAAATCCCCTCTCCAATCTGCCTTCAAAAGAGCTCCTCTCCCATGCAAAAATGGTAAAATGAAATGCATTTTACAGAGGCCCTTTATATACTGTCCTGCCAGTCATTTCCGCACCTGCGGTCCCAGGTGCGCTCTAGCGGAATTTCACTTACCCGACCAAATTCTGCACCTGCGGCAAATCTTCCGCACTTGTGATCTCCCCTGGGGTCTCCCAGTTCCGCACCTGCGATACCCCTTCCGCACCTGCGACATCGCAGGTGCGACAAATTCCTCGCACCTGCGGACCACCCCCTACACAGCCAAATCTCGCACCTGTGGAGCCCAGTCCGCTCCAGCGGAACCGCACCTGCGGCTCCCTTTCCGCACCTGCGAAAACACCAGTAGCTACTACTGTAAATTTCCAAGTCCAAAAATCCCACCAACCATCCGAAATCAATCCCGAGCCCCTCGGGGCCCAACCAAACATACCAACACACCCCATAGCATTATTCCAACTTAGCCGAGCCTTCGAAACACTAAAAACAACACGAAAATACCAAATTTACATCAAATTCAAGCCTATGAACTTTGAAACTTCTAAATTTCGCCAACTACGCCGAAACCAACCAAAACACCTCCGATTGACCTGAAATCTTGCAGACACATCCAAAATGACATTGCGAACCTGTTCCAACTTTCGGAATTCCATTCCGAGCCTGATAACCTATTTTCCATTGCCGCCCGGAAATTACCTAAAACTAACTTTCGCCAATTCAAGCCTATTTTCCATTTGGCTACCTTGAGAGACTAATTGCCTCAATGCTCACCATGACCACTCTGAACCTCAACAAACCGACCCAACACACACAAATGAATCTGAAACGGGGGAAACGGGGCTAAATTCTCCGAACGACCGGCCGGGTCGTTACATCCTCCCCCACTCAAACATACGTTCGTCCTCGAATGTGCCAAGAGTTGTTTCTCCAACACTATCAAATTGTTATAAATCTTACCATGCACATACCCGAGGGTGATCCCAAGTCCCCCTATCCCATATAGGTCCAATAGCAGAATACCGCTGAAATTTCGAAATCCAAATCCTGGCCCATAAACCTTAGAACCAAATTCCCACTTCTGAAATGATATATAAGATCAAAATTTCTATAACCATAAACTGAACAACCCTGAACATGCTGAATCAATCCATATACGTACCCCAGATGAAATCACGTAATACGCCGCATGGCTCAAACACTCATAACAATAACTCTTTAACCACAATAACTGCTCAGAACAACCCAATACCGGTACACCACCTCTTATCAAGAAATTCCTCGCTCTAAAACTTCCATATACTGCCAATGATGAAAGAAGCACGTGGAACTAACAACCATTCGTCCGATAAACAAGACATGAAACTCCCCCTTCCTAACAGGAATTATAGTAGATCTCGAAGCCGACTCCCAATATTTATCCTTCCAACTATGCTGTAGAAAATTCCGAAAATATTCATTCTAGGTCCAATGACCTCCTCTCATCCATCACAACCACCCAGATAACATGACACTAACCATTCGACACATCGATAAAATTCGAAGACAAAACCTGTGCAACTTGGGCACTTAACAGCAACTTCCCAATGTAATCAAGTTATATAAAAGATCCACACGAGAAGACCATCCTGCCATTAATAATTACGGTCACCATATCATACTCGGAGCCTAGCACCCACCGTAGAAATCAAAAACACATGAATTTGATACCAAAAGTCCTACCCCTACATAACTCCGCTACTTTGCGCGATCTCATCCAACCGCTGGTCCACTTGAAATATTTCAAGACATCTTGCCCAAAAATCAATAACCACTCGAAATTCGACATCAAGTACTCAAAGTGCATTGCCATAACCACAGGGGAAAACTGGACGATACCATGCTACCCAAAATAGAAGCTATATAACCAACACGCCTCAGTCCCGCAACACCCAATTACTTACGTTACTCAAATCTAGATATAAATCCCAATTGAACCGCACCATATGTGCATATAACCAATAATCACCAATCCTCGCAACACCGAAGGATAACTCATAGATCACTACAAAACATGAACAAACTAAATCACAATCGAATGGTGCATTTCTCAATATTAGAAACTCAAATCCAACAATTCCGACCCGGTGCAGAACACGCACCCATATTAGCCTACAGTGATCCTAAATTAACTCTGATCCCCCGCAACAGGTAGATAACTTACCGAAAAGTTCATAATGACAGAATCATGGTACATACTAACATCCGACTAGCTCAGCTCGCCTTTTCACATTTTACTTCCACAAAATATCATGTTTATGAGAACTCTCAGTCTCGCAATCCATGAAACGTACGGATCACCATGTCTGGTCACAACTCCACTGCTCGAATATATAACACATCCCAAATACACACATTCCACGCGGGATACTCCTATCATCCTTCCGTTTACCATGCAACCTTGAATATGAACAGTCGATCCAACAATAGGGCGCCGCGATACCAATGAAGTACCCTTAATTCAAACACGTTGCTCTTTCTGAAATATTTGCCCTCACCAAGTCGCACCCATTAGTGATATCATCAACCTAGTCATCTGAAACTGCCCATGCTGCCTAAGAATTTATGATCTTCCTTCCAGAACCGAACTGTGACCTCACATATGCAAATATCAACTCTTCCTAACGTACCGCACATGCCATGCCAACCTATGAAAATACGGGAACTCCATGGTCCCTTCTGAGCCACAAGAAACTACGTACCCAACTAGACAAGAACTTCCACTGGATCCCCTTTAGAATCAAATTCACTACACGCCATAAGAAAATATGCACCCTTAACCACGGTAGAAACCACCAGGCACAATCTGAAATCCCATTTGCACAACACCAAACCATCAGGACTGAACTCTTCTATCTCAACCAAACTACGCAGACCACCAAAAATCCAAGAGCATTGCTAAGAAACACCCGAAAACTCATCACCTTAAGAACACCCAAAGAACTAATTGTATCCCTTACCATACCGATCCGACCTACTACCAAATCGCCCTATTTACCCAGGCTTCTTCTGACTTACCTTCCAATTGATACTTCTTCTTACCGTAATACCACAAATTTGCAACCTAGACTCACCACACGCAACCCAAGCATATAACCATACCGTCTAAGGCTCATAAGCCGCTGAATACTCTTTCCCAATTATCCCCAAAAGCACCACATTCAAATTACTTACCCTGAAGGGACTTCTGCGAATCTGAATCCATTACCTTCACCTTCATGATACCGATGTGTAGAATACAACAATTCTTGACATCCTCTAACGTAAACTCAATCACACTGACCAATTAGACAGAATCGACCTGACCCATTGCACACTAACATACTAGGAAAGTAACCCACTCACTAGAAACCACAAGCAATTTCATACACTGCTCACACTACACCTTTTACAATTTCCACTAAATCATTCAATAGAACCCAATTACCCAAACAAGTGCACAACAACCTATATCGAAGAAATTTCCATTACTCATGACATTCCCAGATGCCATACCTGCAGGTTATCACTGATTTACCACTATACCTCGAACTGAAACCAATACCACACACAATCATGTAATCAACTTATCAATAGCGAACTCCCCTACTTGGCTCAAAGCCAAGGTTCAAGACAACCAAGACTATGCCCACACATTAACACTACCACCATGCTGTGGTGGTTTTAACTAAATCCTCCATAAGCTTAAATGACCCAAACCATCTAACACTCGAATCAATTGTCAAATCTTGCATTCGCCATCGCAATAGCCACGCCAACTCCCACAAGCATTCTAAACTCCAATTACAACATATATCTTTTACTGGTAGAAGAGAACTTATTACAGAACTACATAGGGACCACACACCCTAGGACAACTCGCGGGAGATACCCCTTCCCTCTTAGCGTCAATTGCTATATTTCCATAAACTTCTAAAGACCAGAACTATCTCGCAATCACTACACCTTCATGCATCTGAACACAACCAACACCTACCCTCGAGGCATCACAATACGTGGTAAAACCTGAAGCCGATGGCAGAACTAACACTAGAGCGGTCACAGAACTCTCGAGCTTCTAGAAGCTCTACCCCCACATGACTGACCACATGGATACCCTCACTGGACACCACGTGTCCAAATAATGCTACTGAACTGAGCCAAACTTCATATTCGGAGAATTGGCATAGAGCCTCTCCTCCCTGAATCCTTATAATGCCATCCTCAGATACTGAGTATGCTACTCCCGGCTACGGGAATATGCCAGGACTCCATCAATGAATACAATAACAAGGAGTGCTAATACGACTGGAATACACCGTCAATCAAATACATGAACATTACTGGGGCAAACGATCAACTCAGAAGACATTTCCAGAAACTCATAACCTAACAGAGAAATCCGCTTCACTCTACAACTACACAACATGAGAGGTCTTCCAACATACTCACAACTCAGGCCATATACCAAATCGAGACCGAAATCAAACACAATAAATCTTACCACATTTCCAGTCAACCCTTTCGACACATTTCACAGTCTGAACACATCTAACCATCAATTCACACCTACCACATAGGTAACTAGTCACCAACTCTCATCAATAATAATACGAACAGACATATAAGTCCCCAATCACATGTGCCCACACAACGAAAATCTCAGCAATCAAGCCACAGAATAAATTCGGCCTCAAGTCCTCCTGACTAGATCATTACCAACATGCCAAAATCACATCTCACCCATGGAAGCCACAAGCTGTCGATCCACAGCTGATACCAGGCACGCTCGAATACATGGTAGGAATTCAGGAGTTACGCTCTTGGATGAGTACAATGGATTCGCACGACAAGAATTTTTTAAAAAAATGTGAGATTTTCCTAAGGGTTCTGCAGCCTCTCGAAGATAAGTACAGACGTCCCCGTACCGATCCGCAAGACTCTACTAACCCTGCTCATGACCGGTGAGTCCTACGTAACCTAGCACTCTGATACCAAACTATCACGACTCCAAATCCAGGCCAGTCGTGATGGCGCCTATCATGGAACTAGGCCAGCCAAAACCCAACTCAAATCATAATAAGCTTCCTTTTTACATTTTTACTATACCGATTACCCATAAAAGTTCCTTTAAACATTTATAAAACAGATAAATCTATACTGAACATTTAAATGCAACCCCCGAGAACCCGGAGTCACTAGTCATGAGCATCTACATAAATATACAACTCAACAAAAATAAATTCTATAATATTAAACAAGAGAGGGAGCAGGACTGCGAACGCATGCAACCACCTTGCAAACCTCTGAGGACCTCTGGAATAGATATACAGCTCATCCTTCCCTAAAATCTGAATCTGCACACAAGGTGCAGGGAGTAATGTGAGTACACCAACTCAGTAGTAATGAAAATAAATCAGGTCTGAGCAGCAAGAAACACATAAAATCAATGCCATCAAGTCACAATATTCACAACCTTACTTTCTAGTAGTATAACATAGATATACGAAATCATCATGTCTTAAAATGAACTTCATAAAAAGTCCTTTAAAAAATGCACATTTTTAACAAATTTAAAACAAAGGATCTGGTATGCAAATGAATGCAGAAAAATCATAGTAGCCCCTCGGGCAAAAACATGTTTCATAATCAGCCCCTCGGGCATGCCTCACAATCCCTCAGCACCTCACAATCTCTCAGCACCTAACAATCACTCGTCACACGCACTCGGTGCGCTCACTGAGGTGTGTACAGACTCCGGAGGGTCTCCTTTAGCCAAAGCACTAATATCAAGCCACTTCGTGGCGTATCATATCCTCAGCATCACTCTTGGCCCTCGGCCACACTCAGTGGAACCACTCGAAAAGCCCCTCAGGCGAAATAGTAGAACGGGGTACTCAACCCGAAAACATCATGTTAATGCTCTTGTAGTGTAAATCAGGATGAGATTCAAACAAAATAGTATGCACAATGATGCTGAGTAAAAATCATCAACAGGTAGTGAGGAAAACAATAGTAAAACGCTCTCAAAGGGTCTAAACAGATCGGCAAACACGACTTATAGCCCAAATATTTCACAAATCTTTAGAACATAATTTAACATAAGATTTTGAGTAAATATGCAATTCATTAGCCGCCACGGAGAGGACCTAGTCCAATCCAAAAATCAGTACGCGCCACATACTCGTCATCCGACATGTGCGCCTTTCCAAATTCAGTGAGAAAATAATACAATCAGGGGTTCCATATCCTCAGGACAAGATTTAAGACCATTATTTACCTCTACCGGGCAATAACACTAGTCCGCTATGCTTTTGCACCACAAATGTGCTCCCGATTGCTCCGAATCGAGCCAACACGAGCTCAACATCATCAATATATACTCAAGGAACACAACCAAATCGAAAACTATCAAATTATACAAGAATCTCGAAATTCGGATAAACAAGAGCCCCGGGCCCACGTCTCAAAATCTGATAATTTTTACATCACTGGGAACCTCGTCCTCCCACGATTCTACTCATACCAAAATCATCAAAATCGGATCACAATTGACTGCAAAAATTGCTAAAAGAAATTCCCAACTCTTTCCTCCCATTTTCCAACTTTTCTTTATTTAATTCTCCAAATACAAGCCTAATCTTAATTAAAATAGCATACGAACGATGATAATAACCCGAGAACTTACCTTTACCGAAGAATCAAAAATCCCCTCACCAATCTGCCTTTAAAGAGCTCCTCTCCCATGCAAAAATGGTAAAATGAAATGAATTTCACATAGGCCCTTTATATATTGTCCTGCCAGTCATTTCCGCACCTGCGGTCCCAGGTTCGCTCCTGCGGAATTTGACTTACCCGACCAAATTCCGCACCTACGGCAAATTTTTCGCACGTGCGATCTCCCCTGGGGTCTCCCAATTCCGCACCTGCGATACCCCTTCCGTACCTGCAACATTGCAGGTGCGACAAATTCCATGCACCTGCGGACCACCCCCTACACAGGCAAATCTTGCACCTGCAGAGCCCAGTCCGCTCCTGCGGAACCGCACCTGCGGCTCCCTTTCCGCACCTTCGAAAACACCAGCATCTACTGCTGCAAATTTCCAAGTCCAAAATCCCGTCAACCATTTGAAAGCAATCCTGAGCCCCTCGGGGCCCCAACCAAACATACCAACACACCCCATAGCATTATTCCAACTTAGTCAAACCTTCGAAACACTAAAAACAACAAGAAAACACCAAATTTACATCAAATTCAAGCCTATGAACTTTGAAACATCTAAATTTCGCCAACTACGCCGAAACCAACCAAAACACCTCCGATTGACCTGAAATTTTGCAGACACATCCAAAAATGACATTGCGAACCTTTTCCAACTTTCAGAATTCCATTCCGACCCTGATAGCCTATTTTCCACTGCCGACCGAAAATTACCAAAAACTTTCGCCAATTCAAGCCTAATTCTACACCGGACATCACAAAAATATTTTGAACACACTCCTAAGTCCCAAATCACCTAACGAAGCTATCCGAGGCATAAAATCCGCATTCCGGGGTCGTTCACCAATAAGTCAACACTCAGTTGACTTTCTTAACTATTAGGCTACCTTGAGAGACCAATTGCCTCAATGCTCACATGACCACTCTGAACTTGAACCAGCCGACCCAACACACATAAATGAAGCTGAAATGGGGGAAACGAGGCTAATTTCTAGGAACGACTGGCCAGGTCGTTACAAGTAATGTACTACAAGTATAGCATTTTGTCCAAACATCACCACCCCACACTTAGACGTTGCTCATCTTCGAGTCAACCACCAATTCACATTAACGTAGAGCACTTTATTTTCTTTTACCACGTCCGATGCACACCATACATATGACTATGATTGATATCAACAATTAAACTTTAGCATATGCCTTCAACGGACACTTCCCTTTACTTTATATATTCAACAACAAGACAACATGCTTATAATAATCCTAGTCTCACACACCGACTCAATATCACAATGCATTCATGGCTTGAAAACATAACATCATAGAGACATCTAATAAAGTCACATATCCCTTGCAAAATCATGTGCACTCAACAAGAACAAAAGAGTAAGTCAAATCAACACACTCAAATTAAATGTTCAAATATATTCTAAGGACTCAGATAAATCAAAGAAATTCCTCACTCTTACAAAGAAGTAACATGCATGAACAAAGTACCATAGGCTTGCCCATTATGTAAACATCTACTAATGTAGGCCTGCTCGATCTAAAATAAATTAGGACTTTTTTTCTGGTTGTAATGTTGGCTAAGGGACGGGTAGGATAAATTTAGGAATGGTGACTAACCCTCCTAAGCACTTTAACACATCACGAAATTAACTTTAAGCGCATTTTTCTTCAACACAACTTCAAATTTCACAAATAATATCACCCCCAAAAATATTTCCTCTTTCTTTAAGCACTACTTTAATACATACACACTAGCAAGGACAAGATATTCTTGTTTTATTTTGCTACATTTTCTTTTTCTTTTCAACAATACTTTGTTCTCTATCATTCCTACTAGTGGTGTATTCCTTACTCTACAAGTGCACATTTCTTTCTTCAATTGGTTCCATTCAAAAGCCACCTAATTTCCCTCCTTACTTTTTTTAGCACTCATTTTATAATTAAAGTGTTTTAAGAGGTAAAATGATCAAAACAATGACAATTAAGAACAAAAGGGTATAGGCTTGTAATGTGGCTGCCAAATAAAACTTTATAGGCTCAAAAGGGTTGACTAGAGATAATTTTTATTTATAGTAAGCATTAAGCTCAGAAAAATTAAAGAAATCCTAGAATTATTTTTCAAACCGAGCAAAACCTAAAATTTTGCCTCAACTCACATGCCGGGCAAGTTCGAGACTGATGCAATGACACAAACTATACAACTTCTAACCACACATGGCACATAACTCACTAAGGACGGTTCTATTCCGATTCTCAGACAATTGCAAGTATACATGGAGCCACAAAATATTAAGCATTAAGCACAAAGTGACATAAGTCAAGAAAATGAGATACATGTGTCAATAAACATCTTATCTACTCAACAAGGCATCATAAGCATTTTCAAACCATAGGGCAGGTACTGCACATGCTAGAGCCTAAATATGCTACTATCAAACTAGTCAAAGGCGCCTAACAAATCTCATTTTTCTCATCCTTTTATTCCCTAAATTCTATTCTACTCTAAAGATAAAAAGCTACTACGTAATTCAACTACATCCCGTAGAAAAGAACCAAGGAAAAAAGAAAAACCGCAAGCGATTATTACCACCTAAAAGAATAAAAAGAAATATTTTGGACTTTTCAGTTTTTCAATTTTTTTGTGTTTTTGGTTAGACTTTAGTCCCTCAAGAAAATTTCCTAGGAGATCCATCGTCGGGAAAAGTCCAATTATTTCTATTCTTATATATATCTATATTTTTTTCGACTTTCTGTATTTGTTTTTCTTAATAGATTAACTACTAAAACCAATCCTAAAAATAAACACAAAAGCTAGAATACTATACTAAACTAATTCTTTTTATATTCTATGCTAAAATTGAAAAGAAGAAGCTCAAAAATAAAACAAGAACTAATTAGTTTATCTAAAATTTACAAGTCACAGAGAATATAGAATCCCCCCACCCCACATTTAATTCATGCAGTGTCCTAAGTGCATATATAAAGAAATAAAAACAAGTAAGGTGGTAGGAAAAGAAACACCCCCATCAGTCATCATCATCTCCCTCAACGTCGAACGCCCCATTTATAGTTGTCCTCTCTTCATCCTCTGCTCCCTCATCAGCATCATCCTTCACCTCCTCCTCGGAATGTTCTGGCTTAGCTTCGAAATACTCCGATGTGTTGACATCCTCATCCTCTGGGAGTCAATGTCCATCACCAAGCCCAACTAGACACTGGACATGAGCATTTATCAGAAAACGCCCATCCAAGTTGGCCCTCTCCTCCGTAGTGGCCGGCATCCCTCAAATCCTTAGTTGCAAGTCCATCATCCCATATAACTGGGCCATAAAGTTGTCATTTGCACTTGGAAACTGTCAGTGAGGACATATCCCTCTCCTCCTTCGCCCAGATGCTAGTGATGTCCGTCAGTGGGAGGGGTACTTGAATGACTACATCTAAATCTCATTCCTTCTCCACATCTTCTTTTCTCAGGTACTGAATCAGCATGTTACTGAAGGGAAATCCATCAATTCTCTTGCTTGTTATCACATGCGCCAAATATCAACTGGCCCACATTCACCTTCTATCCAGTCATTAGGAAGCACAATAGGCAGACCCTTTCACGGCTAATCAAAGTCTCAGGGTTGCATGGTAGTAGCCGCATATTGATTAATTTCAACCACAGCTTAGCTTCTAGCTTCATCTTCCTCTTTGGAAATTTCCTATGACATTGGGTCTTCTTATAATTGACCCAAGAAGCCACAGAATTGACGCCATAGATATTGTCTCTCAACGCCTGATGTGTTGAACGGGCAATGAAGTTACCCAGGGGCTCAGAGGGAACATCTGGGGCTCCCAACTAATTTCATATAGCTGATGCAGAAATACCAATCAACCGCCCCCGAGTAGGCACATACTTCCTCCCGATCTCCCAAGTAATTTTATATAACTGATTTAGAATAATCAATTAACCACCCCCGAATAGGCACACACTGCTCAAGATCATCCAGATCACAACCGGCATAAAACTCACGGACAAGGTTTGCATTTATATCCCTAGTCTATCCAAACACGTAGACCAACCCAAGATCATGAACACCCTTCCAAATTATTTGATACTTATATTTTAGATGCGCTCATGAACAGCCGACTCAGAGTATATATGTCTGGGCTGACAAATCTTATACCAGTCCTTGGCGGATGGGGGTATACTCTCAATTCCATACTCTCCTTGCCGTGTAGGCTGTGGGTGTGAAGTTGTCATAGCTGCAGCTGCTTGCAACCCCTCAAACTAACTTGAAGTGGCCTCCCCTTCATTCCTCTTTTTCGGTGGAGGTGCGGAGGAAGCCTTGACTTTGGTAGGAGCAGTGGCCTTGCTCTTTCCTTTACCTTTATCTGCAGGCCATACCATATTTGTACCTACACAAGTCGACACTAGCCAGGGTTAGAGGCATTTAATCGAGTCAAAACATGGTCTTACGACCCCATACTTAAGAGTTTAGCACAAGATGTTCTACAAATTTGAGGTTACTCAGACTTCACCTCTTTATTTTTTGTATGAGAACCAATCGATGTCACAAAGATATCTACTACAATTGCGATGCGTATAGCTACTATCTCAACTCTGGTGAACCACCCCACACTTAAAATTTTAAGGGTGCAAGATGGTATAGCACTAGTACAACAACATCGTGGACTCGGGATCCAATGGGGACAAAGAATGCCTTTGAGGTATTTTAACAAACACTTGGCATACACTAGTGCCATGGAAGAACTTGTGTGGATGAGGGATTGCCTCACCCTCCCAATCGGCTAGGGAATTTAGTGTTATCACCGGTGTGAACAACAAAAAAAACATTCCTATGAGGTTTTTGTGGGAATGGAACAAGCATGCACAACTTCTCATTCAAGGCATTCATAAGTTTTAAGATGCAACTTTTTTACCTCAACCAACCTAAAAGAAAGGAAGGAGAGATTGAAGAGTGTGTACCTTAGATATTTGAAAAAGAGGATTGTTCTTTAATTAATTGTGATGTTTGAAAGAATGAATGTATGAGTGGGAAGTGGGGAAATTGTGAGTGAAAGGGGCGAAAGGGGTGGATAGTGAGTTGGGAGGGTTTGGAAAAGTGAAAGAAAAAGAGAAGGGTTGGGAGTTGTTTGTATGGGACTCGGTGTTAATTAAGGGTTGTGTGTTTTGTGTTTATGTTTGTGTGTGTTTGGGGGGGATGGGTGAGTAGTTTTAATTAAGGGGTGTTTTTGTTGTGTTTTAAGAAAAAGAAATAAGAAGAAAATAAAAGTAAAAAAAATAAAATTACCTGGCGTGGCGAGGTGGATCTCGTTACAACCCAGATGATTGGAGATGGACAGCCCAGACGACGGGATATAGGCAGCGAGAAAGAGATCGGGTGATGCAAAGGAAGCAGCACGGATTAGCGTGCTATGATTTTGCGGCACGAGCTATGTAGCACAGAGAATCGCGCTAGGAGCTGGGAGACGCGAAGTCTACCGCTAGGTCCATTGTGCTTTAGATTGTACGACGTGATGTAGGAAGCAACATCTGGAGTGTACTCATGCGGTTTTCATTCCGTTTTGTGAACTACTTTAAGTGTTATGACCTCCCAACGTGCTCCAGTACCTATTCAAACACCAAGAGTTAACTAAAACTTTGTTAGTGCCGACAAACAACAAGAAAATTATAATTAACCTAAAATAAACTACGAATTGGGTTGCCTCCCATAAGCGCCTTAGTTAACGTCACGACATGATGAATAAAAAATTACAATGAGGTGCCTCCCATGAAACACCTGATTTAACATCACAGCACGACTTATCCAATAGAACTGAAGGTTCACTCAACACTTAAGGCTCTTTCAAATGAATCACCAATATAACTTTTTCCTCATACATGCCAAAGTAGTGTTTCAACCTTTTCCCATTGACTCTAAACATGTTTGTTCCACCCTCGTATTCAATTTCTACAACTCCACTTGAGAACACTTGCACAACTCTAAATGGTCCCGACCATCTAGATTTCTGTTTACTCGAAAATAATTTCAATCTTGAGTTATACAACAACACGACATCTCTGGGTTTGAAACTTCTCTATTGAATATGTTTATCGTGCATTATCTTCATCCTTTCTTTGTACAGCCTGTAACACGTCATCTTCATCCTTTCTTTTTACAGCCTGTAACGGAACTCATCAAGTTCGTGCAGCTCTATGACTCTACTCGTACTAGCGGCCTCCATGTCAAGATTTAATTGCCTTAACGCCCAAAAAGCTTTATGCTCTAACTCCACCGGTAAGTGACATGCCTTTCTAGATACCAATTTGTATGGTGACATACCAATCAGATATTTGAATTTAGTGCGGTAGGCCCATAGTGCATCATCCAGTTTTTTTCGCTCAATCAGTCCGGGTAGCTTTTACAATTTTGGTCAAAAAACCCTTGATTTATTTGTTGGACGCCTCCACTTTCCCATTTTTTGGTGGATGATATGGAGTGGCAACCTTATGGAGAACGCCATATTTCTCCAACAAATTCGAAAAGGCTCGGTTGCAGAAGTGGGTGCTTTTATCATTGATGATCGCTCTTGGAGTGCCAAATCGGGTGAAGATAGTTTTTCATAGAAATTAAATAACACATTTTGCATCATTTGTCAGGAATGCCACGACTTCTACCCATTTCTAGACATTGTTGCCATATGAGCTGGCGAATGGTCCCATAAAATAAATTCCATACACATCACATACTTCCACATCTTGAATTGGGTTCATGGGCATCTTATGTTGAGGGGAAATATTCTGGGTCCGTTGGCACTCATCACATCACTTCACCCAAAAGTTTGCATCTTCAAACAACATCGGCCAATAAAAGCCCGACTCCAACACTTTAGCAATTGTCCTTACTCCTCAAAAATGGCCTACATAAGGCGAAGCATGACATGCCTACAAATATGGTTCTATCTCGGGAATACATCTTCAGATCATGTTATCAATACAAACCCTAAACAAATATGGTTCATCCCAGAAATACATGCGAATATCACGAAAGGAAGTTTTCTTCTGCATAGAGGACAAGTAATAGGGAACAACTCCGCTCGCCAGTTAGTGTGCAATATATGCATACCATGGCACAACCTCAAGGCTCGTGGCTAAAGGTTGTTCATTTGGTAAAGTCTCCACGATCTCTTCCACCTCAACCCTCTTTTCAGCTCCTTCAAACCTGGACGACTGATCAGCAACTTGGTTATCCATTCCCTTTTGGTCACCAATTAACATGTTGAACTTAGCAGTAGCACCCATCGAATCGGGAGTGGTTTTGAGTCCCTCTTCACAATTAGGTACTTGAGAGTTGCATGGTTAGTATAAATAATTACTTTCGAACCTATCAGGTATGACCTGAATTTGACAAATGTGAACATTGATACGCTCAAATTAAACCTAAATAAATAGTGTAAGCCATTCGATGTCAAATATAATAACCCAACTAGGTTGGGGTCGAATTCCACAGGCAATAGGTGTGAAATATTACTTGAATAGTGTGAAACTTGACATAAATCGTAATTCAATTCCGTTAGCTTAAAAAGAGTGTTGTAATTATGTGTAATAAAGAAGACTATTGTATTGTGAGAATGTAACTAATTTGATTAAAGAGACCAAGGTTGTGTCCCTTTCAATGGAATGTAATATTATCGGTATTAATATGATATATTTTTAATGGAAGGTCTTTTGATATGCAAATGGTTTCTAAGTGACTACTCAATATTTCCCAATAGTTGAGTAGTATTTTTTCTTTATGATTTTTCTAAATATAAAATATTTTCAATTAAGAATACCCAATTTATGCCAAATAGAACCCACTTATTCCTAAGAGATTCTATTAAACAAGGTTTAAAGCCTTGAGTTTTTGATAAGAATTCTGCCAAACCCTGATCCATTTTTCCAAGTAAAGAAATAGTAAAATGGAATTAGTTAATGTTTGAAACCACCAACAATAAATGAAGTATGAGAAATAAATAAACATCAATCAACCATTATATATATATTCAATGGTAAACACCCATTAACATTACATCCATTTAGGGTCCACAACCTTAGTATTTAAAACTAGCTACTCATACTAAAATACAAAGATAAAACAATAATTAAAGTCATAAGGAATACAAAAATACACGATTCTCTATTCAAAAGCTTCCAAAATAACAGGAGTATTAAAATTCCTTAAATTTATCCCCTTTCTCAGACAAGATGACCCACAAAAATCCTAGTAAATCTATTTATAGTGGACTAAAAGTCGGGGTCAAGATTGGACAAAAATGCCCCTGCTGAGCCCTTCAACGACCGCATAATGGTCGCATACCATGTATGCGGTCCGCATAATTGAAACATGAATCGCATAATTGCAGGTCTTGAAGCCCAGTTCTCCATCTCATTCCGGTTTTGCGGTCTGTATAGCAGTTATGCGACCACAGACTTCATCGCAAAAGTGTTAAGACAAATTTCTAGTTGCGATTGTGGCGGTCATTATGCAGTCCACATAAGTGTTATGAGGCCGCATAACGGACTACATAATCTTCTTCTTCAGTTCCCAAACGAACTGCTTCAGTCTACGGTGGGTTTGCGGTCTGCACATCACTTCTGCGGTCGCAGACCTGCCGCATATTCTGCCCTTTTTTGGATTTTGACTTCTCTTCCATGTTTTTGGTTCTTCAAGTATCGTGCACTACAAAACTCCTAAAATTCATAAGAATTAACTAAAAATGCTTTGAAAGACGAGCTAAAGTCTATGTAATTGTTATCAAAAGTGCCGAAATTCTATGGCACATCAACAGCCCCAACTTAGACTCTTGCTTGTCCTCAAGCAACTAAAACAAAATTATCCTATCCTATACTACTTCTATTTCCAACATATCACAAAACATCACTAACTGTAGATGGTTTTGATTATCAGCTAACAAGCATATAACTTCTTTTATTTATCCTTCGTGGAAGACAACAATCATTTAACAAATCGACTAATCAACTTGTGAATCGAGCCTCAACCAAAGTGATAGAATGCTACCCATAGCTAAGTGTACACATGTATTCTACTTTAAGAATCTAACTTCTGCTAAATTTAGCAATCCATGCGTGCTCACAACAAATAAAATCCCCAACTTACACATATGTACAACGGATGAAATCAAACACTCTTGCACTCAGAACGAAAGCTACATGCTAGAAGTATCAGTCCATATGCTTGCCCTTATTTTAACTCGCTGCTATCTCAGGAATGATTGGTTTTAGATCACCAAGGACTTTTCACGGGTTGTAATATAGGCTTTGGGACAGGTTGAATGAAGATTTGAGAATTTAGTGGCTATATCCTCCTTGAACTCTACATACACTTTTCTTCTTTACTACATAGCACTTATTGACCTCGAGTTACCGACATAGAACCACCTCAAAGTATTTCTTCAGTTTCTACATGACTCCACTCCTTTTCTCTTCTCTGTTTTTCTTTACAATTGTTTTTTTCTTTTTGGAGTTTAAGTATCTACATATATATAACTTTGAACTTTTTGTTTTTTTTTATCTTCTACACATAATAGTCAACCTTACCAATTTCCACTTTACACCGGCACCCCCAACTTAGGCTTTTAACCTCATTCATAATTGTTAAAGGAAGAATAGGTTCAAAATAAGGAATTATTAAGGGGTAAATGTTTGTAATGTGGTAGCCAAATAAAAGGTTAAAGGCTCAACGTGGGTAACTAGGGTAATTTATGTACCAGAGAGGTCAATTTGGTCAAAAGTAGCTAGCAGTCACAAAGAGATCCTAAGATTGTTTCAGCACCCAATCATTAACCTGAGAGTTGCACCAAGAAACCAACCGGGCAAGTCTAGACATCACAAGTTAAGCATATGCATTATTTATACACATCTTCACTCACTCACAACACATGAACTGTTCGACTCAGCATAGTTTCAGCCCTCAAGTGAATGCAAGGAAACTCAAAGCTTTCATCACATGATAATTAAGATTCTGAGTAAGCATAAAGTGAAAGAGCGAGCCTCATGTTCACAAGAATGACTAACCATTTTTTTTTAGATATATACAAAATTATAAGGGTAAAATTTATTCACAAAAATATGTTACATGCTTGAACCTAGAACAATCAACACCAAACAAGTCAAAACATTCTATGCTACTGCCGCGATTCTACTATTAAACCCTTGGAAAAGAACTCGGCAAAGAAAAACCAAGGGGAATTCATTTCTAACTACCAATTATACCATTAAAGCAAAGAGTTTATGTACAATTTTCACACAAAATATGACTATTCCACCCCCAACCAAAAATCATGCATTGTCCCTAATGCATAGAGAGTGTAAAAGCAAAGTTTAGGGGCTTCCTGGGGCGCACTAGGCGCTAGGAGGGGCTGAAGAATCTGTGGCAGCTGTGGGGTCAACTGCCTGCATTGTGGCATTAATAGGTGGAACCTCAGACTATGTGGTGGTCTCTGAGGCTGGAACATGAAGCTCCACCTGTTGTGAGGCTGAGCCTGGGACCTGGGAGCTGCTAGCCTCTCCCACTGATGGCTGTGTGGTCGATGGATGTGCCTTGGTGACCATATCCGCAAGGGTGTAATGACTGTCTGCATGTATGCTTCCTTTTCATCCTGTGCATTTGTAGAAATAGCCACTTGCTTACCCCTATTGTCCCATTGACCCTCAGTATCCTCAACGAATGCCTCCTCATCAGTTTCCTCATCTTCAGTATCTCCCTCATCATACTCCCCTTACAACCCTCCGGATACCTCCTCTGAAGGAGTGTCAATGTGCACAATGGAATTTGGAGACTTTGAAGTCTCAGTACCCTGGGCCTTCGGAGTTGTCATAAGGTTTGTGAAATCCAACTCCAAGCTCGGAATGGAGGTGTCATTACCCTGCTCACCTTCCTCTAGGAGAAGGGAGGTCAAGTCAAACTCCAAATTCTGCATCTTGTGCAACTTTAATTTTAACTCAGAGACATCCTTCTTGAGCTGAGGCATATCTCCAGCTTCGCCTCTCTCGACCCTCTCAAGTCGCACTTCAAAGTTCTTTAGGCATGATTCATAAGATTGATGTTGTTGTTGAAGAACGCTCAGTGAGGCTTGGATAGGGGTCAGTGCTTGCAGGATAAGAGTTGGGAGTTTCTTTGTCAGTCAGTCTACCTTGGCATTGGCATGTTGGGATAGTAGACCCAGCTTTGATAGAGCTGGTAAGGTAGTAAGTGGATGTGTAGTGGTTGGCTTAGTAGTGGCTGTGGAGGTGGCCGGTGCAGGGGGAGCGTCAGGCAGTAAGGGAGCAGTAGGTGTTGCTGAGTCTGATGGAGGAGGGAGTGAATTCTCTGGTTGGTAGTCTGTCTCCTTGTCTTCTACATCACTTATCCAAGTTATTTCAATATCTTGAAGAGATTTCTCAATGCGGTCATGTTTGGGGATAGGAGGCTCTTCCACATCTTTAGACAAAGAAGTGATCAAACACGGGAAGGGAAGTGAAGTTTGTTTTTGGTTTGCTCTAATCCCAAGCTCCCTAAATATAATCTCTCCCACATCAACCTTGATGCCCGTCATGATTCATTCAATGAGGATTGCCTTTTTGATGTTTATGTCAGTTTCATTTCTAGTAGGCATCAGATGGGAGCAGACAAAATGGAGCCAATATCATCCCTCCTGGGTGAGATCCCGCTTATAAATCTTTTGGCGCGGGTCAATCCAGGAGGGGGTTCCCTTGGCTATGACAGAAGCAACCCAGGCATGCTCGTATTCCTTGTTAGCGAGTTTGGCATCATAATCGGTTGTTCTTGATGACCAATCCTCAAAATATAGGTCATTGATGGTAGCGGCATAACAAAGTACTTGAACCCCTCAAAATTGGATGGATTTCAAGAATACCCTGTTCCTCTTCTGATCAGCATTCCCGAAGGCAGCATAAGCAACATAGAACTCCCTCACAAGTGTCTCATTATACTTATCTGTGACTTCAGTGAAGAAGTCACATTGCCTCTTCTTAATATTATCGATCACATGAGGGTAGTGCTCTTTCAGACCGTTTATACTTAGCTGCTTCTCCTCAAGAATCTTTCTCTTTGCTATCTTGTCTTTGTACAGGTTCCACGAGCTTGCGACCCCAAATCTAAGATCTTCCCCACTCTTCCGGCGTGTTTCAGCCTTTAGGTCAACGGATGGCATGAGGTCAGCCTGTTCCTACTCCTCTTCAGACTGGGAGGAGTGCTCAGAAGTGCTGCGAGTTGTTTCAGGCCTTGGACCTTTGGATTTTTATGCATGTGTGCTCAGAGAAGCAGCCCATTTCTTTCCTCGAGCAGGCGGTGATCGCACTGCAAAAGACTTCTTTGGTGCCATTACTGTCAATCAAATAGTGTGTGAGTGGTTGATATAGCATGGAATCATATTGAGGAAAAATGAACGAAGCAAAAATCTTTTACGATGAGTTATGCAATCGCATATCCACTATGCGAACCGCAAACCCATCGCATAATGACAACACCCAGGAGTCAAAAGAATTTTGTGATTGCGAAAAGGGCCGCAGAACATGTTATGCGACCGCAGAATGTTCGCGTTTCTACTCACCAAATGGGCAATTTTTTTGTCCCAGTGTGTGGGAAGTTCACAGTCCTTGAAACGAGTCTACAATCGCAAACTCAATAGCATAATCCCTTTTCATCAGGCCACCTAGGGCTCTAGTTTGCGATGACTCTGCGGATCGCAAACAAATTATGTGGACCACAAAGATCGTCTTCCTTAGTCAAAAAGGCTCACCTCACTCACACACAGAGTTCCTAACACTCAAATTGAGAAATTACCCACCCAGATCCCCACATCAAAGGGTTGAGAAGAAGGGGAAAGAAGGGGGTTCAAGCACATGAGATTATTCACATAATTAATAAAGAGAGGGAGGAAAATGTCATACTAGATGTCTGATCAATTTAAGAACTGGTTATGAGATGTGAACGAGATGACTTCTTTCTGCAATACTAATCCTTGTTGTGTGATTTTGTGCGCTTTAATCTAATTTTTTTGGCCTTTACGTTTTTCTTCTCCTTTTTTTTATTTTATTCATGTTGTACAGTGCTTGTGTCTGAGTGAGAGTGAAGGTGCGTCTACTATAAGAAAGGCTTAGGTTTTAGTACCTGTGCGTTTTTCGGCAGGCAAGTGAATCACATAACACATATGCGGTCGCATATGTGTTATGCGATGGATAAATGACTGGGTCGCTCAATCATACTTTGTGAAGCGTTCTTCGGTCACATAATTGTTATGTGGACCTCAGAAATTGAAATCTTACTGCATTTTTGAGGACCCAACTTGCCATTTTTTCTGACTGTGTCTGCGACCACTATACGGTTTGCAGAGTCATTTTGCGACCGCATAGTTGCCGCAAACCACGGACCATTCTTTTTATCATTTACCTTCGTTCGTGCACCCTGTTCATGGTATTTTGGACTACTTGCATTCTAACACATACGTCAACCTGCTCAACAATAACAACTAAACTTACATAAATGAATAAACTAACAAAAAAATGTTACCACACATGGGTTGCCTCTCAAGAAGCGCTTGATTTAACGTTTTGGGACGACGATGTTGACCCTGTTTGGGATACTCAATGGTGGGGATTGGTGTAGGACTATCCTTGAGAGAAAATTATTCTACTAGGTGCATTTCTCCTGTGGTGCCGAGGTAACGCTTAACCCGTTGGCCATTTACTTTGAAAGCTCGAGTCCCATCCTCCGAATCCAATTCAATAGAACCATAGGGGGACACCTTCACAACTTTGAACGGTCCGGACCATTTAGATTTGACTTTGCCTGAAAATAACTTGAGTCTTGAGTTGAAGATTAAGCCTGAATTCCCGCTTCAGAATATTCTTGTCATGAACAAACTTCATTCTCTCTTTATACATGGATGCACTCTCATAGGCATGGATATGGAATTCTTCCATCTCATTGAGTTGTGTCGTTCTTAGGTTAGTAGCTTCGGCCCAATCAAGATTCAACTTTTTCAATGCTTACGTGACTTTGTGTTCAAGTTCCACTTGCAAATGACATGACTTAACAAAAACCAACTGGTACGGTGAGGTGCCAATGGAGTTTTAAAGGCTGTACGATATGCCCACAACGCATCATCTAGATTCCTTGACCAGTCAGTCCGTTTTGCATAAAGAGTTTTTGCTAGGATGGTCTTGATCTCCCTGTTGAGACTTCAACCTGACCACTCGAACGAGGATGATAAGGTGTGGCCACCTTGTGTTTGATGCCATACTTTTCGAGCATCCAGGTGAAATCCTTGTTGCAAAGTGAGAACCACCATCACTAAGGATGGCCCTGGGGGTACCAAACCACGTAAATATGTTCTTCTTCAAGAATGCGGTCACACTCTTTGCCTCATTGTTGTGCAAGGCAATTGCCTCGACCCATTTGGAGACGTAGTCCACAGCCACCAAGATATATGTCATGCCATAAGAGCTCACAAAGGGACCCATAAAGTCTATCCCCCACACATCAAAGATCTCGACCTCCATTACAAAATTCATCTGCATCCCATGTCTTTTAGAAATTGACTGTTGTCTTTGACATTGATCACATTCCTTGACCATTTGATTTGTGTCCTAGTAGATCAATGGCCAATAGTAGCCACACTCAAGAACTTTTTCCGCCATAGGATTTCTTCCATAATGGCCCCCAACTGGGGAGTCATGGCATTCCTTGAGAATTTGCATTACCTCATCTTCCAGAACACAATGCCGAATGATGATGTCGTCACAAATGCGGAACAAAAAGGATTCCTTCTAATAGTATTTCATATACTCCCACAAGAACTTTTTCATATGATAAGCTTCCAATCCATCGGGAACAAGGTCCCTGGCCAAAAAATTAGCTATGTCAGCATACCAAGGAGCAAAGGTGCTAGACAATGCCAATATGTGCTCATCTGGAAAGGCACCATTAATTTCAAGGTCTCCTTTTGGTCTCCCTGCCTCTTCAAGTCTAGATAAGTGATCCGCAACTTGATTTTCTATCCCTTTCTGATGCTTGACTTCAAATTCGAACTGTTGCAACAATAGGACCCACCTAATCAAACTTGTTTTAGCATCCTTCTTCGCCATAAAATAGCGGAAAGCAGCATGATCGGTGTACACTATCACTTTGGACCCCAACAAATAGGCCCAAAATTTTTCAAAAGCATAGACAATGGCAAGTAGTTCTTGCTCAGTCACAGTGTAATTCATTTGAGCGTCATTTAGTGTCTTGCTTGCATAGTACACAGGATGAAGGATTTTGTTATGTCGTTGACCAAGTACTGCCCCAATAGCTACACCATTGACGTCACATATTAGTTGAAATGAAAGGGACCAATCAGGTGTGACAATAATGGGTGTCGTGGTGAGGTTTTCTTTCAATTACACAAAATCTTTGAGACACTTCTCTAGGAGTGTTCAAAACAAAACTGAACTGAAACTTAAGCTTAATGGCTTATTGGTATCGGGTTAATGGTTTAATAGACGGGGAACGGATTGAAATTTTTTTTATTAACGGCTTATCGGCTTTGGGTGGATTATTCAATTTTCTTAATGGATAATTCGTTAACCCGTTAAGAATAT
>ML316022.1:3058-25377 GCA_005239505.1 Nicotiana paniculata | reverse complement strand
TTAAGATTAGACCTAACATTAATATTTACAGCAAAATAGTATAGAATTTGGGTGTGGTCAAAATATAGTTGTTCACATCGAGGGGCACGGGATTGATTTCGGATGGTTGGTCGAATTTTGAACTTAAGAAAATGCAACAAATGGTTGTTGGTGTAAGTTTCTAGTAATGTCCGCACCTGCAGATGGGTAGCCGCAGGTGCGACATCGCAGGTTCGAAAGGCCATACCCAGATGCGAAAGGCCATGCGCAGATGCGAAGGGAGGCAAGGCAAGATGAGTCTTCAGGTGCGAAGAGTTGGCTGCACCTGCGAAGCCGCAGGTGCGGAGAAATGGCCGTAGGTGCGAGTTTTGGTCCGTTAGTGGGATTGCAGGTACGCACCTGGGACCGCATGTGTGGGTCCGCATATGCGATTAAAGGTCCACAAGTGCAGAATTGCTAGGCAGAACAGTATAAAAGAAGCCTCCGTGAAATTTTATTCATTTCACCATTGTTGCATGCGGTTGGAGCTCTTTGAAGTAAATTTGAAGAGAGAATTAGTGGGTCTTCAGTGGAGGTAAGTTCCCGAGTTGTTACAGTCGATTCTATGCTATTTTTTTTGGATTAGGCTTATAAATTGAAGGATTAAAGTAGGAAAAGGTTGGGAAAAATGGGTGGAGGATTTGAAAATTCTTTTGGCAATTTAGGTAGGCAATTGTGGTGTTTTTTTGTATGTGTAGAACGTGGGAGGTCGAGGTTTCTAGTGATGATAAAATTTATCGAATTTCGAGGCGTTGGTTCGGGGCTCAAATTTGGCCGAATTTCGAGATTCTTGTATAATTTGATAGTTTTCGATTGGGTTGTGTTCCTTTAGTATATACTGATGATGTTAAAATGGTTTTTGCTAGATTCGGATCATTCGGGAGCCAATTTGAGGGGCAAGAGCATAGCGGACTAGTGTTGTGGCCCGGTAGAGGTAAGTGGTTGTTATAAATCTGTCCTGAGGGTATGAAACGCCGGACTTCATATTTCTCACTGATTTTAGAATGGTGCACATGTTGGATAACGAGTATGTGGCGCACACTGATTTTCGGATTGGACTTGGTCCTCTCCGTGGAAACTATTGAGTTTCATATTTTACTCAAAACCTTATGTTAAATTATGTTCTAAAGATCGTTGCAATATTTGGGCTATAAGCCGTGTTTGGGGCCTCGTGCGGATCTGTTTAGACCCCTTGGGGGATTTTTACTGTTGTTTTCCTAACTGTTTATTGATGATTTCACTCAGCCACATTGTGCTTACAATTTTCGAAACTCAGCCTAATTTACACTACTTTGAGAATTAAAAATTATGTTTTGGGTCGAGTACCCCATTTTACTGATTCGCCCGAGGGGCTTCTGAGAGGTTATGCTGAGTGAGGCCGAGGGCCTGATTGTGAAGATATGATACGCCACGAGGTGGATTGATATTAGCGCTTGGGCTGAAGGAGCTCCTTCGGAGTCTGCACATACACCTAGTGAGCGCACCGAGTGCCGAGTGACGAGTGATTGGGAGGCATGAGTGACTGTGAGGTATTCCCGAGGGGCTGATTATGAGTGATTGTGAGTTATGCCCGAGGGGTTGACTATGAGTGACTATGAGGCATGCCCGAGGGGCTGATTATGATACATGTTTTTGCCTGAGGGGCTACTTATGATTTTAACACTTCCACTCTGAACTTATGAAATATGTTTTGCCCGAGGGGCCTCTTTATTATATATTTCATTTTCATACTAAATCTTTCGGTTTGAATTTGTTGAAAACACACATTTTTCAAAGGATATTTCTGAAGTTGGTTTCAAGGCATGATGATTTCATATATCTATGTTTATACTGTTGGAAAGAAAGGCTGTGCATATTGTGAATTGATGACATTTATTTTTATGTGTTTTCTTGTCGCTTAGACTTGATTTATTTCCATTACTCCTGAGTGCGCGTACTCACATTACTCACTACACCCCTGTGTGCAGATTCAGGTGCAGATACCGAGCATTATCTATCTATTCTGTGCAGAGCCGGAGTGCAGGATATAGAGGTAGCTGTTCAGCATCCGCAACATCTCTCTTTTCCCTTCTTGTTGTATCTGGCTATTTATTCAAAGGTTTTGTATTATAATAGTATACAGTTTTGGCTTATCTCTCTTAGATGCTCATGACATGTTGGATCGGGGTTTTGGGGTTGGTTGAACTATTTGTTGGCCTAATGTATTTAGTAAACTTTGTACATTTTATGAAATGCTTGAAATTTGTTGGGATTTTTAAAGAAACTGTAAACATGTGATTATTGGCTAGCTTAGTTCCGCGATAGTCACCATCACAGCCGGTTTAGGATTTGGGGTCGTGACATTTTTGTATCAGAGCCTAGGTTACATAGGACTCGACGGTCATGAGCAGGTTCAGTAGATTTTTGCGGATTGGTGCGGAGACGTCTGTAATTATCTTCGAGAGGCTGCCAAACTCTTAGGAAACATTTCTATCTTTCTTGAACTCTTTCGTGCTAATCTATTGATTCTTGAAATCTAAACTTAAGTTGTTTCATTCTCTCACAGACAGTGAGGACACGCAATACCGATCAGGGTGACCAGACGCCAGCTAGACCAGCGAGAGGTCGAGGTTGTGGTATAGGTAGGGGGCTAACCCGCGCAGCAGTCGGGACATTACCCCAGGACCCCCCTATCATTCAGGATTGAGTTCCCGCCGATGATGCTCCAGCGAGAAGAGCTCAGGCACCGAAAATGCCTATTGTTATTCCGGGTCTTCAGGAGACCCTGTCTCAGATATGAAAGTGTGCACCAGTTTGGCTCAGGCAGTCTCCATGTCTTCTACTCCCACCACAGCTCAGGTCGGGGGAGGCAATCAGACTCCAGCTGCCCGGACACCTGAGCAAGTTGTACCGGGTATTCAGGCACCGGGAGCAGCCCCAGCTCAGCCAGTTGCTCCGGTCCAGGATTATGTGGCCCCTGTTATGCCTGAGGACGAGAAGCGAAGGTTGAAGAGGTTCAGCAAACTTTAGCCTCCGACTTTCAGCGGTACAGAGGGCGAGGATTCCCAGGGGTTTCTAGATAAGTTCTAGAGGATACTACGTACTGCGGGAATTTTGGAGACTACTGGGGTCTCATTTGTTACATTTCAGTTTGCGGGTGCTGCCTTTACTTAGTGGGAGTCATTCGAGAGGCGTAGGCCAGTTGGTTCAGCACCTCTCACCTGGCAGTAGTTCTCCTAGATCTTTTTGGAGAAGTATGTTCCTCAGTCCCACTGAGAGAAGCAGCGCAGGCAGTTTGAGCAGCTGCGCCAGGGAGAGTTATCAGTTACTCATTACGAGATGAGGATTTTTGAGTTGGCTAGGCATACTTCTGATATTGTCCCTACTGATAGCGAGAGGGTGAGGAGGTTTGTAGATGGTCTTACTTATCAGCTCCGGCTATTTATGACTCGAGAGAAAGTATCAGGTGCTTCATTCGAGCAAGTTGTTGACATAGCCCGAGATATTGAGTCGTTTCATCGCCAAGAGCGGGAGGAGAGGGAGGCCAAGAGGCCTCGTGGTTCGGGCAGTTCTATTGGTGCTCCCTTCATGGGGCAGTTTCAGCAGGGTAGGGGCCGTTCATTCAGGCCTCCTCAGTCAGCCCGCCCGGCGTACAGTGGTGCATCTTCGGGGCATGGTCCCCGTGGTTCTCAGTCAGGCCGTACTTCATTTGGTTCCCTCCGAGCTCAGAGTGCAGCTCGAGCACCCCCAGTTTAGAGTTCTCTTATGCATGATTCTTCCAGTGGTTGTTCTGGTGCCAGGGGTTTCTATCAGTCCCCGCCTCCAGCTCCAGGGAGTTGTTTAGAGTGTGGAGAGTTTGGGGACATGTGGAGGCAGTGTCCCGGTCGTCCCGGTGGTTCTTCTCAGCGGAGGGTCCATCCCTCAACGTCAACTCTAGTTACTTCACTACCCGCCCAGGCAGCCAGTGGTGGTAGTCAGTCAGCCAGAGGCCGCCCTAAGGGGGAGCTCGAGCAAGGGGAGGTCAGGCTCGCATGTATGCATTTCCAGCCAGGCCAGATGCTATGGCCTCAGATGCCATGATCGCAGGTATTGTCTCAGTCTGTTGCCGAGATGCTTTGGCTTTGTTTGATCCTGGTTCTACATATTCCTATGTTTCTTCATATTTTGCCTATTTTCTAAGAATTCCCCGTGTGTCTCTCGTCACCTCTGTTCATGTGTCGACTTCGGTGGGCGATACTGTTGTTGTGGACCGTGTGTATCGGTCGTGCATGATATCTATTGGGGGTTTGGATACCCAAGTGGACCTACTGTTGCTCAACATGGTCTATTATGATGTGATATTGGGCATGGATTGGTTATCTCCGTGTCATGATGTTCTTGATTGTCATGCTAAGACCGTGACCTTAGCTATGCCAGGGTGTCTGATGGTTGAGTGGAGAGGTTCTTCTGAGTATATGCCTAGAAGGGTGATTTCCTACCTGAAGGCTCAGCGCATGGTTGAGAAAGGGTGTTTATCTTATTTGGCTTTTATGAGGGATATCAGTGGTGAGACTCCTGCTATTGATTCGGTTCCCGTGGTCCGTGACTTTCTGGACGTGTTTCCTGCAGACCTGACAGGCATGCCACCTGACACGGATATTGATTTCGGTATTGACTTGGTGTCAAGCACTCAGCCTATTTCTATTCCACCTTATCGTATGGCACCAGCGGAGCTAAGTGAATTGAAGGAGCAACTTCATGAACTCCTAGATAAGGGGTTCATTCGGCCTAGTGTGTCACCTTGGGGTGCACAGGTGTTGTTCGTGAAGAAGAAGGATGGGTCCATGCGTATGTGTGTTGATTATCGGCAGCTGAACAGAGTTACGGTGAAGAACCGGTATCCCTTGCCCCGTATTGATGACTTGTTTGACCAGTTTCAGGGAGCTAGAGTGTTCTCCAAGATTGACTTGAGATCTGGGTATCATCAGTTGAAGATTCGGGATTCTGCCATTCCGAAGACCGCTTTCAGGACCAGATATGGTCATTATGAGTTCTTGGTTAAGTCATTTGGGCTGACCAATGCCCCAGCTGCGTTCATGCAATTGATGAACAACGTGTTTCAGCCTTACCTTGATTCTTTCATCATTGTGTTCATTTATGACATCCTGGTTTATTCTCGTAGCCAGGAAGAGCATGCTCAGCATTTGAGAGTTGTGTTACAGAGGTTGAGAGAGGAGAAGCTTTATGCAAAATTCTCCAAGTGTGAGTTTTGGCTTGGTTCGGTAGCTTTCTTGGGGCACGTGGTGTCTAGTGAGGGTATTCAGGTTGATATGAAGAAGATAGAGGCGGTGCAGAGTTGGCCCAGACCGTCCTCAGCTACAGAGATTAGGATTTTCCTTGGTTTGGCGGGATATTACCGTCGCTTTGTGGAGGGATTCTCCTCTATTGCTTCGCCTTTGACCAGATTGACCCAGAAGGGTGCTCTATTCAGATGGTCTGATGAGTGTGAGGAGAGCTTTCAGAAGCTCAAGTCGGCATTGACCACAGCTCCGGTACTAGTTCTGCCTACTTGTTTAAGTTCTTACATAGTCTATTGTGATGCTTCTAGAGTTGGTTTGGGAGCGGTATTGATGCAGGACGGTAGAGTGATTGCCTACGTGTCTAGACAGTTGAAGGTGCACGAGAAGAATTATCCAGTGTGCGGTCTTAAGTTAGCTCCCATTGTTCATGCCTTGAAGATTTGGCGGCATTATTTGTAAGAAGTGCAGTGTGAGATTTTCAGTGATCATCGTAGTTTGCAGTATCTGCTGAGGCAGAAGGACTTGAATTTGCGTCAGAGGAGATGGTTAGAACTTCTCAAGGATTATGACCTCACTATCTTATATCATCCGGGGAAGGCCAACGTAGTGGCTGATGCCCTGAGTCACTGAGCAGAGAGTTTGGGGAGTCTAGCCTACCTTCCCGTGGCAGAGCGGCCATTAGCCCTTGATATTCAGGCCTTAGCAGTTCAATTGGTGAGATTGGATCTACCAAAGCCCCCGCGGGTGTTGGCTTGTGTAGCCTCCAAGTCTTCTCTTTACGATCAGATTAGAGCACGCCAGTATGATGATCCACATTTGCTTGTTCTTCAGGACAGGGTCAGTCGCGGTGGTCAGGGATGTGGTTATTGGTGATGATGAGGTCATGAGGATGCAGGGCCAGATTTGTGTGCCCAATGTAGATGGGCTTCGAGATTTGATTCTAGTTGAGGCCCATTGTTCGCGGTATTGTTGAGTTTGTGGTCCGGTGTCTCAACTGTCAGCAGGTCAAGTATGAGCACCAGAGACCAAGTGGATTGCTTCAGAGATTTGATATTCTGGAGTGGAAGTGGGAGCGGATCACCACGGACTTCGAGGAGGTATGATGCTATATGGGTTATTGTGGATCGGCTGACCAAGTTTGCGCACTTCATTCCTATTGGTACTACTTATTCTTCGGAGCGGTTCGCTGAGATTTATATCAGGGAGATTGTCCGATTGCATGGGGTCCCAGTTTCTATCATTTCTGACAGAGGTACTCAGTTAACATCTCAGTTTTGGAGGGCCGTACAGAGAGAGTTGGGTACTCAAGTTTAGTTGAGCACAGCGTTTCATCCTCAGACCGGCGGGCAGTCGGAGCGTACCATTCAGATTTTGGAGGAGACGTTCCGTGCTTGTGTGATTGACTTTGGTGGTTCATGGGAAAATTCTGCCACTAGTGGAGTTTGCATATAATAACAGCTATCAGTCGAGTATCCAGAGGGCTCCGTATGAGGCTTTATATGGTAGGAGGTGCAGATCTCTGGTTGGTTGGTTTAAGCCGAGCGAGGCTAGGCTATTGGGCACAGACTTGGTTCAGGATGCGTTGGGTAAGGCGAAGTTGATTCAGGAGCGACTTCGCACGGCGCAATCTAGGCAGAAGAGTTATGCGGACCGGAAGGTCCGAGATGTGTCTTTCATGATTAGGGATAAGGTGTTACTGAAGGTGTCGCCCATGAAGGGTGTTATGAGATTCAGGAAGAGGGGAAAGCTGAGTCCCTAGTTCATTGGGCCATTTGAGGTGCTTCAGAGGGTTGGGGAGGTGGCTTATAGGCTTGTTATGCCTCCCGGTTTATCGAGTATTCATCCGGTGTTCCATGTTTCGATGCTCCGGAAGTATGTTGGTGACCCGTCTGATGTTTTGGACTTCATCATGGTTCAGCTCGAGGGTGATATGTCATATGAGGTAGAGCCAGTGGCTATTTTGGGTCGACAGGTCAGAAAGCTGAGGTCTAAGGATATAGTTTCAGTGAAGGTTCAGTGGAAAGGGCAGCCGGTGGAGGATGCCACCTGGGAGACTGAGCGGGAAATGCGGGAAAAATATCCTCACATATTCGAGCCTCCAGGTATGTTGCTAGACCCGTTCGAGGACGAACGTTTGTTTAAGAAGGGGAGGATGTAACGACCTAGCCAGTCGTTCCGTGAGATTTACCCCGTTTTCCCCATTTCTTATTTATAATATATTTCTTAGCATGTTTATGTTGTGTTGGGTCAGTTGGTTTGGGTCTGGAGTGGTCATGGTGAGAATATAGGCATTTAGTCTCTCAAAGTAGCGAGTTGAGAAAGTCAACTGAGAGTTGACTTATTGGTGAACGACCTCAGAATGCATATTTTATGGCTTTGATAGCTTTGTTAGGTGATTTGGAACTTAGGAGTGTGTTCAGAATGAATTTTTGATGTCCGGTGTAGAATTAGGCTTGAATTGGCGAAAGTTAGTTTTTGGCAATTTTTGGTCGGTAGTGGAAAATAGGCTATCGGGGTTGGAATGGGATTCCGGAAATTGGAACAGGTCCGTAATGTCATTTTGGGTATATGTGCAAAATTTCAGGTCAATCTGAGGTGTTTTGGTTGGTTCGGCATCGTTGGCGATATTTGGAAGTTTCAAAGTTCATAGGCTTGAAATTGATGTAATTTTGGTGTTTCGAAGGCTCGACTAAGTTTGAATAATGCTATGGGGTGTGTTGGTATGTTTGTTGGGTCCAGTAGGGGCTCGGGATTTATTTCGGATAGTTGGAAAAATCTTGAACTTAAGAAAATGGAGCAAATGGCTGCTAGTGTATGTTTCCGGTGTTGGCCGCACCTGCGGATGGGTAGCCGCAGGTGTGACGTCGCAGGTGCGAAAGGCCATGCGCAGGTGTGAAAGGAGGCTAGGCAGGAGGAGTCTGCAGGTGCGAGGAGAAATGGTCGTAGGTGTGAGCGCTGGTACGCACCTGGGATCGTAGGTGCGGGTCCGCATGTGCGATTAAAGGTCCACAAGTGCGGAATTGCTGGGCAGAACAGTATAAAAGAGGCCTCCGTGAAATTTTATTCATTTCACCATTGTTGCATGCAGTTGGAGCTCATTTGAAGGCAATTTTAAGAGAGAATTCGTGGGTCTTCAGTGGAGGTAAGTTCCCGAGTTATTACAGTCGATTCTATGCTATTTTGTTCGGATTAGGCTTGTAAATTGAAGGATTAAAGTAGGAAAAGGTTGGGAAAAATGGGTGGAGGATTGGAAAATTCTTTTGGCAATTTGGGTTGGCAATTGTGGTCCGATTGTGGTGTTTTTGGTATGTGTAGAATCATGGGAGGTCGAGGTTTCTAGTGATGTAAAATTTATCGAATTCCGAGGCGCAAGTCCAGGGCTCGGGTTTGGCCGAATTTCGAGATTCTTGTATAATTTGATAGTTTTCGATTGGGTTGTGTTCCTTTAGTATATACTGATGATGTTAAAATGGTTTTGTCTCGATTCGGAGCAATCACGAGCCAATTTGAGGGGCAAGATCATAGCGGACTAGTGTTGTGGCCCGGTAGAGGTAAGTAATGGTTATAAATCCTGTCCTGACGGTATGAAACCCCGGACTTCATATTTCTCACTGATTTTAGAATGGCGCACATGTCGGATAACGAGTATGTGGCGCGCACTGATTTTTGGATTGTACTTGGTCCTCTCCGCGGCAACTATTGAGTTGCATATTTTACTCAAAACCTTATGTTACATTATGTTCTAAAGATTGTTGCAATATTTTGGCTATAAGCCGTGTTTGGGGCCTCGTGCCAATCTGTTTAGACCCTTGGGGGCTTTTTTCTTCTGTTTTCCTCACTGTTTATTGATGATTTCACTCAGCCACATTGTGCTTACTATTTTCGAAACACAACCTCATTTACACTACTTTGAGATTTAAAAATGATGTTTTGGGCCGAGTACCCTATTTCACTGATTCGCCCGAGGGGCTTTTAAGAGGTTCTGCTGAGTGAGGCCGAGGGCCTGATTGTGAGGATATAATACGCTACGAGGTGGCTTGATATTAGCGCTTGGGCTAAAGGATCCCCTCCGGAGTCTGCACACACCCCTAGTGAGTGCACAGAGTGCTGAGTGCCGAGTGCCGAGTGCCGAGTGATTGGGAGGCACGAGTGACTGTGAGGTATGCCCAAGGGGATGATTATGAGTGATTGTGAGGTATGCCCGAGGGGCTGACTATGAGTGACTGTGAGGCATGCCCGAGGGGCTGATTCTGTTACATGTTTTTTTCCCGGGGGCTACTTATGATATTACCACTTTCACTCTGAACTTATGAAATATGTTTTGCCCGAGGGGCCTCTTTATGATTTATTTCATTTTCATACTAAATATTTCGGTTTGAAGTTGTTGAAAACATACATTTTTAAAAGGATTTTTCTGAAGTTGGTTTTAAGGCATGATTATTTCATATATCTATGTGTATACTGTTGAAAAGAAAGGTTGTGCATATTGTGAATTGATGACATTGATTTTTATGTTTTTTCTTGTCGCTTAGACTTGATTTATTTCCATTACTACTGAGTTGGCGTACTCACATTACTCCTTGCACACCTGTGTGCAGATTCAGGTGCAGATACCGAGCATTATCTATCTATTCCGTGCGGAGCCGGAGTGCGGGATATAGAGGTAGTTGTTCAGCGTCCACAGCATATTTGTTTTCCCTTATTGTTGTATCTAGCTATTTATTCTGAGGTTTTGTATTATAATTGTATACCTTTTTGGCTTATCTCTCGTAGATGCTCATGACATGTTGGCTCCGGGTTTTGGGGTTGGTTGAACTGTTTATTGGCCTAATGTATTTAGTAAACTCTGTAGATTTTATGAAATACTTCAAATTGGTTGGGATTGTTAAAGAAACTGTAAACATGTGATTATTTGCTAGCTTAGTTCCGCGATAGGCGCCATCATAGCCGGTTTAGGATTTGGGGTCGTGACAACTTAGTCCCTCTTTCTCAATAAGAGACCAAGTCATAAAGGCATGAATCAGTGTTTGTGACAACTAATTCTTCGATTCTAGCAAGCACTAGGCTAAATATCACAAACTCATAAACATTCAAGACCTAAAATTCAAGACCCATTAAATACCCACACTAGGTTTGGGTCACAACCCTAGCTATGGGTCTAATCAAAGATAAAGATGAGATATAATCCAAAATATTAAAGTAAAGGATGAAAATCTAATGTTTGAAGGTAAATCTTGTACAAAATTTCCTGAAAAAGGAAAAACAACTGTCTAACTCAGAAAAAACTAAGCTTAACCTAAAATTGACAAACAGGTCTATTTATACTAAGCTGAAATTTCCGGACAAAAATACCTTTGCGGAGATTTCGCTAGCGCATAATTTTGACCGCAGCCGCACTCTTACTTTTGCGGCCGCGTAATTTTGATCGCGGTCCGCGTTTCTTCACATCTTGGACTGGAATGAACCTTGTTTCACGGACCGCGTACTTTTCATCGCCTCCGCGTGAGAGATTTTTGCGGCCGTTTACTTTTGACGCGTACCGCCCTCTTCATTTTTGCACAACTTGAAAAGTCTCTGAACCTTAGCAAACGCGGTCCGTGAAATTCTAATCGCGGTCGCACCAGTAATTTCACGGTCGCTTCTTTCTGACGCCATCTGGGTTGATATTTGTTCTCAAAACCACCTCTCTTATTCTCCATTTCGCGGACAACTTAATATTTCCCGCTTCAGCATTTATAATTTCGCGGCTGCCCTTTTCTATCGCGGTCCGCGTTCCAAAGCTCTTGGCCCAACCTTTGTTTTGTTCAAGTTTTGACTCATTTATGAGTTGATTATGGCTCCTTTATCTCATTCTTAACAAACCCTGCAAGCAAGCATATTAATTTAGTTTCTGTGAATACCTTCACGCATTTTTGGCCCAAAACATAAGTAAAAGAGAGAAAATAATAGGCCAAATCCCTACTTATCACCGACCCCGATAGATTTCATGATTACACCAGTATTTTCGGAGGTCGTGGGTCATATCTTGCGGATCATGGACTCTATGATGCAGACTAGTTTATTTCCAGCGGAGCCAGCCACATCTCAGGCAGGAGGGGGAGCACAGACCCCTACCGATCAGGCTCTAGGGCATGCTGCATCCGTATATTAGACCCCAGGTGCACTACCTACGGGTGGGGCTCAGCGAGTTGCAGTGGTTATACCGGAGCCTAGACTAGTCGTGATCATTCAGAAGTAGAAGTGGTGGGAGAGATGGACCTGGCTACATCCTCCTGTCTTTGGCAGTGAGCGATGTGAGGACCCACATGACTTTATTGATCGATTGAGGGACAAGCTGCACAACATGGGAGTATTGGAGTCCAACGGAGTGGACTCACTACTAGTAAATGGGCCTATGGCAATAGTTTTGTTGGCAACGTTTAGAGAACGGTTGTCATAGTACATCTATCGCAACTGTTGCAATATGCTTTGGATGCTATCTATACATTTTAGCTATCGAACCGTTCCAATTGGTTTTTAACTGTTCCCATAGGGCATTTTTTGGCAACTGTAAAGACCCTTAAATTTCATGGCTAAAAATAATGCCCAAATAGGTCCCCGTGTTGTTGCAACTGTAGAAATTCTTAAAACAGTCCCTTTTTGAGTAAAAAGTACCCCGGGACTTAAAAGATAAAATTTTCCAGAGTTGCGCTGTTATACGACGCACTATGCGATCGCATAACAGGTATGCGGACCGCATAGTGGTCGCATACACGGACAGTCTACTGTCCAATTTGAGGACAGTTATGCGGCCCAATATGCGATCGTATTTCGGGAATGCGGACCGGATAGTTGTTGCATTCTTGCACCTCCTTTACGGAGGAGGTTATGCGATGCACTATCCGATCGCATAACAGGTATGCGGACCGCATAGTTGTCACGCCCCAAAATCGAGGGACGAGATCGGCACCTAACCGGATGATCCTGGTCAAGCGGGCCTGGATTTGCCTCACCTATCCCACGTACTACCCCGTGATATAAATATACATTACTCATGTGAACTAGCAATTAAGACTTAAGCATAAATATACGACTTGAATTCATTTCTACTCTTTATCATTACCAACATATGATACCAAGGCTTACAAATTTCATACAACATTAACAACGTGGACCACGATTCTGAACCGTACGCTTACTACCGAAAATACACATGTACATTACCCACATTGTGTCTACGGAGCCTCTACAATTACAAAAGATTTATATAATACTTGCCGGCAACAAGGCCCCGGCTATACCTTACACTACACAATAAACTCAAAATAAGGCGACATGAGCCACACGTGGACCCGGGAGGAAGTGGAGCTCACCAGAACAGCTGACGGAAAAGAGAGAAGGCACTACTGACGGTGGGATGAATTACCTATTGTATAACCACCTACATTCATATAATAAAATGTAGCACCCCCGGCAAAAGGGACATTAGTACTGTGGAATAGTACTAGTATGTATGAACAAACTTTATCCTAAGTACAATCAAACAATACACAGATAAGAGACAGTAATAGAACCAATCAATGAATGCACGTGAAAAGAAGCAACCAAAATCAAAAAGTTTCACAATCTCTCCTTTTTCCCTTTCAACATCACCCTATTCAAGAGTTTCCTAGATTTTCACTTCAACAGTGATAATGATCACATTCCATCCTTATTACCTCGGCCACCCTTATTACCTCACATCATAAATTTTTATTTCAATAGTGATAATGATCACATTCCATCCTTATTACCTCGGCCACCCTTATTACCTCACATCATAAATTTTCATTTAAATAGTGATAATGATAACATTCCATCCTTATTACCTCGGCCTCCCTTATTACCTCGACCACCCTTATTACCTCACCTCTTATTATCCTTATTAGTTCATGTTGCGGCGCGCAACCCGATCCGACCCGACAATCATATATCGTAACAACAACCACAAACAATCAATCACAAGAATTCTTCCTTTCAAGGAACACAAGATCATATCAACAATTCGCTATTTGAGCTCAAGGCACAATGACTCTCACCAAGTAGTGATTCATGTACACGGTGTTACCATAATCGTTCAACTCATTTACATCTTCATTACTTACTACGTACGGTTTTTAGCCATCATATACATTCCCACACTTCGCGTAGGAATGTCCAAATGACGAACGGTTTGAAGTGTTGGAAACTAGACTCAAATAAATTTCAGTTTATAGGTTATTCATCACATAATACTTTATATGTAATTAGATATCCTCGTTCAAAGTATGGACTAGTGCAAGTACCTTTGGAATTTTAGCCTATTATGAAATTTTCCCACTTGGCTTGTACTTAGGCCTCTCCTTGGACCCTAACTTACTTATTATATGACTCATACACTTATTCACCACATCCCATTCATTTACGTCATATTTAAAGCACATAAAGATATTATAATTAGTCTACCTGACACCCCGAATCCTATATTGCTTAGCAAAAATTTTCGGGGTCTTACATTCTCCCCTGCTTAGGATCATTCATCCTCGAATGAGAGATAGAGCCTGTCCCAAACACCTAACATCACATATCTCTTTTCTATCGTACCTCAAGTCCCTAAATTTTGACTAACTCCCAAATTTTTCAGAAATTTCGGCAGCATCTCCTTTGTAACTAGGCCTATCCACCTGTTAGAGAATCGCCCAAAATCGTCCTAAAAACTCATCAATAACTCGACAAAGCATCACAATGTATATACCCATAACACAAATTCTCAGCATCACAAGAGCTACATTATCATAATGACACATGAACATAAACTACACATTTTCAGATCATATCACCTATAAGGTACCTTTCAAGTCAAAACTAATTGGTATACAACCAAGCAAAAACATTTTCCTTCCACGACACTTTCGGCCTTCAAGGTGGTCTCCTCAGCTTACAAGCTTTGCCATAACACATTCAAAGGAAGCAATANAGTCAATCCACGATGATTCTTGCCAATAATGCATCATATAGGATATTACCATGATCATATAGTTCAATCAAATCAATTCACACCCTTCTTTTATCACTACCTTCTTAGACATAAACATATGAAAATACAAAGTACATGAGGAACAGTTACGACAGTTACGGGGAACATCATACTCCTAGTGCAACCTAATGGGGAAATGCGCTTATGTACCCTTCATTATCAGTTCAAAAACATCTACCGAGGAAATTTTGGGAATAATCGGTTCACCCTCCTGAATTCTAAATCTCTATGCGAGCACCCAAACTAAACATGTGGTGACCTTCATGATTACTCTAAGATGTGCTATAATAAGTTGACCATAAAATTACCTACTGAATATATGAGATCACATGGTGACTTTGACACATTTGTACCTTCAATACCAAATAGGCCAAATACAGTAAGGAGCAACAGAGTTCAAGATTGGGCTGAAATTATTCAGAAATCCATTAATGTTCTGAGCAGAGTATTTCATGAGGTTATATGCTAAGAGACACAAGGATTTCTATTAATGATGCTGACATGGTCTAATCCAGGTGAATACATCAATTATCAGTTAAATGAAGCATAGTGGTAACTAGTATTCTTAGATAAGGTGGATACCATGTATGTGAACTAGAGATTTTTAAAGAACTGAACAAGTAGGATACACCAATTGTGTCTCTGAGTGTAAGGTAAGTAGTTGAGCTCGAATGGAAAAACTCTTGCAACATGGGTGTGATTAAGGCCGCAAATGGAATACGTGGAATTTTATTCCACTCCTAGCAATAAGCGACACAAGGACTCTATGACACAAGCGCATGAAGATGGAAAAGAGTCATCTACTTATGGGATTATCATAGTTCGAACAGTCTAATCCTTCCTAAGGTGGTGGAATGCTATAGGTAGAAAAATTCCCCATACATGACAATGACGTTGTCAATACTCCTAGAAGCCGAGTGAATAGAAAGCCACATAACCTCATCAAATCCGACCGATTTAAGACTTGTGAAAAGGGGACACACTTTGGTTTGAAATCATGGCAATTTAAGCTTGAGCTTTTAAGGAAAATCATTGCTTTTGGAACCCATGAGACAAGCCCTCGTAGCCCTAGAAAATCGACAACAATGGCGAGAAAGTACTTACAATCATTACGAGCTAGTGTAGAATAAGGCCTCAAAGTGACCATATGAATATTATGAAAGGGTGAGAAGTCTTGATGCACTTATCGGAGAAGAGAAACCCAAGTTCTCTAGTCATATGGACAAGCACAGCAGGTAGATGATTGTTTAGGAGAAAATCTCACAAGGAATGCGAGCAGTATCTTTCTATCATAACAAAAGAAACATACCCCGACCCTTGATGCCATAAGGCATAAAATTAGATTCACAAGGAGAGTTACCAGTTGAAAATAGATATTAAGGCAACACAACTAAGAACACCATTTGGGATCAACAAGCTTAAACAGTGTTGAAGACATTAGGAGTCTGTAGTAAAGGGGAAACTTGCCCACTCTCAGGGCGCTTGTAGAGTACATAAAGTGAGGTTAATTAAATCAGATTATATAGTTGGATAACTAGTTGAGAAATTGAGATAATATCGCATTGAAGATTACGGGTAAAACAACACATGATGCAAGACAAATGAAAAGAAAACGAGAGAGCTTATAGAAGTGACCTTTACATTGTGACCACTAGGAAAGGTGATAATATAAGGGATTACGCAAAGCTAAATTTTTGAAAGAAGATCTCCGCATATAGTCACATTATGCATAGCTCCAGAATTTTTAAAATCCAATTATGTTTAGCAAATCTACTTCATAACGAAGCACTGGAACACACTTCTACACAACTAGTTATTACCAACAAAATTGGGAGACGCTATAAGACTTGGCCGAGAAAAAGGCTTGACATAAGAATGTGTTACTAGGGATATTGTTACATCTATCCCATTTTCTAGACTCAGCAGAATTGGTACATAATTAGGGTGGATCACCATTGATAAAAGAAATTGTATTTCTAGATACCAAGGACACAATTATCCTGTCCCTTCAACCCTTGAGATTGGAACTGAGGAATGTGTCAACAACTAGGAGAAAGTCAGGTATGTCGGATGAACTAACAAAAGGGGAACTTGAGGTTTTAGGAGTAAACTCAATAGCTTCATGGCTAGGGGGCCACTACAAACATCAAAAATCAGCTAGATTCGTAGCATCATGGAGCAATTAACATAAAACGACACTTAAACAAGTATTATGCAATCCATAGGAGGAGCGAAAAGGCTTGTCTTCATTATAACCAAAAGAAGAACAACCTTCAAGAATAAGATGAGAAACAATAATAAGTAGCACGATCCAGCTACATGGAGGCTCGACGGACCCTAGCTTCGATGGAGATTTAATAATGTTTAAAAGTAATTGAGCAGACCAATTTCAGAAAATAACCTGTCACAGAAGAAGGAGATTCTCGCCAAGCAAATAAAAATTTAGTCGATTCGGACCGCTAGGCCAAAATGGAAGCCTCAACAAAGATAGAGCGAGGGCACTACCATACTAGAGGTGATGATGAAACAAAGCAATATCTTTACCCATATCAATATTCAGATCGAAGCAGAAACCCGAAGAAAAAGGGTCAAGAAAAGATATCTTTTTATTTTGTGCAAAAATACGATAATGGTTCATCCCTTCATTTCATGAGAAATTCTTCGGATATAGTCCCTTGTTAGAGTTTAGAAAGGCGTGTTGGAAATGGTAATTCTATAGTTACAACGAAATTCAAGGACATGATTATAGAGCTCGATATCATAAAAGATTGCATATAAGAAAATTTGCGGTATAGTGAATTTCAAGAAATATTGGATCTCGTTCAAAGAGAAGGTGCATGCAATGTTTCGTGACTCAACATTTATTAAGACCATTCCTATGAAAGTTCTTCAATATGGATGTACATATACAATCAAGAGTACGTTGGTACCATACCGATATACTATAGGGTTTGGTGGTGCAGGGACATCAATAGGGACAAGGGCACTCCCCTCTTAGCGATAGGTTCTACCACTCCACAACTCAATACATTATACTAACAAGCCCTTGGGAAGTCCCTTCGTACTCAATGGTAGGATCATTCCCTCCTCATGGCTTCAAACACGCGGATTGTGGTATCACGGTTAATCATTTTTAGAGTAAGGTTTGGAGAGAAAACTAACTCCCTAACTTGAGCTCTATCGCATGATTGGAGTATCAAAGAAGGGTGAAGTTCCTAAATGTCCATGTAGCCCCCTAATTATAGATGTGGTCGACAACACACCGATAAGAAGGGCTCTACTAGCCATGGCTCCGAGACATCTTAAGACACTTTAAAACCTTAGGCTCTGATACCAAGTTTGTCACGCCCCAAAAGCGAGGGACGAGACCGGCACCTAATCGGATGATCCCGGTCAAGCGGACCTGGATTTGCCTCACCTATCCCACGTACTACCCCGTGATATCAATATACATTACTCATGTGAACTAGCAATTAAGACTTAAGCATCAACTTACGACTTGAATTCATTTCTACTCTTTATCATTACCAACATATGATACCAAGGCTTACAAATTTCATACAACATTAACAACGTGGACCATGATTCCGAACCGTACGCTTACTACCCAAAATACACATGTACATTACCCACATTGTGTCTATGGAGCCTCTACGATTACAAAAGATTTATATAATACTTGCCGGCAACAAGGCCCCGGCTATACCTTACACTACACAATAAACTCAAAATAAGGCGAGATGAGCCACACGTGGCCCCGGGAGGAAGTGGGGCTCACCAGAACAGCTGACGAAAAAGAGAGAAGGCACTACTGACGGAAAAGAGAGAAGCCACACGTGCCCCCCGCAAAAGGGACGTTAGTACTGTGGAATAGTACTAGTATGTATGAACAAACTTTATCCCAAATACAATCAAACAATACAAAGATAAGAGACAGTAGTATAACCAATCAATCAATGCACGTGGAAAGAAGCAACCAAAATCAACAAGTTTCACAATCTCTCCTTTTTCCCTTTCAACATCACCCTATTCAAGAGTTTCCCAGATTTTCACTTCAACAGTGATAATATCACATTCCATCCTTATTAGCTCAGCCACCCTTATTACCTCACATCATAGATTTCATTTCAATAGTGATAATGATAACATTCCATCCTTATTACCTCGGCCTCCCTTATTACCTCGATCACCCTTATTACCTAACCTCTCATTATCCTTTAGTTCGTGTTGCGGATCGCAACCCGATCCGACCCGACAATCATATTTCGTAACAACAACCACAAACAATCAATCACAAGAATTCTTTCTTTCAAGTAACACAAGTTCATATCAAAAATTCTCTATTTGAGCTCAAGGCACAATGACTCTCACCAAGCAGTGATTCATGTACACGGTGTTACCATAATCGTTCAACTCATTTACATCTTCATTACTTACCACGCACGGTTTTTAGCCATCATATACATTCCCACACTTGGGCACATTAACATTCTTTCATTAATTAACACATACTTTCATATCGGTACCCTCGAGCTTTTACGAGCTTTGCACATAATAAGATAGCCACATCAAAACACCTTTCACAATCTCATATATCACGGTAGTATAGCATTCAACTAGGACGATCAGAGAATAGAATCTTACGTCTCAACACATTTGAACAATCAATTCATGTATTTTCAAACAAGGTACTCATATCGTATACTCGGACCCAACAAGAGGATTTTTCAAAGGTTAAAATTAGCCGTACATACCTCAAAGAGCTTTGCCTTAGGTTTATACAATACACCAACACCTCTAGCCGTAACAATCTATAAGGAGATAGCGGAAATCGATTAATAATTAGGAAGATTACCCATGGTATAAATCTCTTAGGAATTTCATCAAACACCTAGCATGTGAAGTAGACTACAAGGTTTAGAAATTGCAATCTCTTCTTCCTTCACCCAATTTTTAACATGAACTACCCAAATTAGTTCTTTAATATAACATACTACAACTTAGTCCTACATGCATGGCCTATTTCTAACCCTCACAACATATTTTAACACTTAACTTCTTGCATGAAATTTTTGGAAGTAGAACTTACCCGGATGGAAGGCAATCTATGGTTATCTTTCTTGATTCTTGAAGAGTTGAGCAAGATTTGGATGATTATGAAGTTAGGCCCCTCCTTTCTCTCTCTATATGCTCTCATCTCTCTCTAAAATCAGTAGAAAATGACCCAAAATAAATCCCCTAAACCTATTTATGAAAATAGGGTCGGGTTATAAAAATAGGAAAAATAAACCTCTGTAACCGGGTCTGCGACCGCAGAATGGACCGCAGAACAAAAATGCGGGCCGCAGAGTGCATCGCGAAATAGGTGCCCAAAACTTGGCAACACTGGCCCAGTCTGCGACCTGATCTGCGATCACAGAGTCAACATGCGACATTAAATGCGATCGCATATTTGACACAGAATTGCATTTTTTCCATCCTTTGGTAATTTGATCATAACTTTGCGTAGGAATATCCAAATGATGAACGGTTTGAAGATTTGGAAACTAGACTCAAAGAAATTTCATATGATAGGTGATTCATTACGTAATACCTTATATATAATTATATATGCTCGTTCAAAGTGTGGACTAGTGCAAGTACCTTTGGAATTTTAGCCTATTATGAAATTTTCCCACTTGGCTTGAACTTAGGCCTCTCCTTGGACCCTAACATACTTATTATATGACACATACACTTATTAACCACATCCCATTCATTTACATCATATTTAAAGTACATAAAAATATTATAATTAGTCTACCTAGCACCCGAATCCTATATTGCTTAGCAAAATTTTCCGGGGTCTTACAATAGTGGTCGCATACCTGGGCATTCCGGTTTCTTTTTAGCCTATTTTAGGGCCATTTATACGACAGGAATGCGGACCGTATAGCAGGAATGCGATCACATTCCTGACCACATTTCCACTTCGGGATTTTTAAAATTCTAATTTTTGGATCGGGAGGATTATCAGTTGGCTAGTCTGGGGGTCTTTCTTTCGACCTCAGACGAAGGGGATGTCGTGGTGCATAATGGAGCAGAATATTCACTTGTAACGGAATTCAAGGAAAAGCAATTAAGAGATCCAGCATTAGTACAGTTGAGAGAGGCAATCCTGAATCACAAAACCTCGGCATTTTTGCTCAGCAATGATGATGATGGTGTTTTGCAGTGCCAAGGGAGGCTATGTGTTCCGTACATGGATGATATTCGGGAAAGGGTAATGGCAGAGGCTCACAATTCCAGATATTTAGTACACCTAGGTTCTACGAAGATGTATCATGATCTCAAAGAGATTTATTGGTGGAATGGTATGAAGAGGGGTGTGGCGGACTTTGTGGCTAGGTGCCTGAGTCGAGATTAAATTGCATAGTTTAATATGTAATATACCTTACATTTGAGGTGCTTTAATGATAAAAATACACTTGTTATGTGCTTAACAGAGTTTATTTTATGTGTGGGTGAATTGGAGATGGAAACGGAGCTAAAGGGATGCAAATACGTCGAAAATATGCAAAAGGAAACACCCGGGCGATAGCCGGGCGTTTGCCCCCTAAAGCCTGACCCTACCTGGAATTAGGGGGGCATTTACCCCATAAGGCCAGGCAGTCCCTGGCATTAGGGGGGCGTTAGGGCCCAAACGCCCGTGGTCCCCAATTTCGGCCAAATCCGAGTTTTGACGAGTTAAGTGTTTCCCGGTTGAAATAGAAATCTCCCACATNTTTTGTTCAACTACGTTCTTATTATAGTTGATTGAAAGGGCACTTGATTAACTATTCCTATTTATTATGTATCTACTTGAGAGAGAGTGCATATTTAGGTAGTTCTTGAACAGCACCAATCCCGGAGTATAGACGAAAGTCATAACCGAGGGTTTAGAGGTTAGATTAGAGATAACGATACCTCGGGTGCAATCTAAAGTGAACTGTATTGTGATCTAGCTAGCGTAACTTGAGAGAGTGCGTGTAGTAAATTATCATAATTAATTGAGAGAGATTTATGATAGTTAGAGCGTTCATGATTGACAGAGATAGCCAATTAAACTATAAGACATAGCCAAGGAAGAATTCACCTACGGGGGAAACCATAACCTTAGACCCTTTATTATCATTGTTTACATTATATTGTTAGTTAATGGCTAATTTATTATTTTGTTATGAGATTTAGTAAACATCACCAATTGATATTAAAAAGGCTTGAGAAAAGTGATTAAGTAACAGTTTAGTATTTTATAGACTCAATTGATACGTAAATTCCCTGTGGGATCGACTTTGGGCGTAATACCCCAGATTATATTTGCAGCGCCCGTTTCGTCTTTCTATAAGACATAGTTGAGCGTGATGAAAATTTTGGCACCGTTGCCGGGGAATTAACGGTATTATCAATTGAGTTGAAAAAAATACAAAATTCTGAAACATCGTCAATTTTCTTTAAAATTTTCGTTTTCACATTGAAAGTTTAACGTTTGCTAAGTGTTGCAGGTGCATGCCTAGAAACTCATCGAGGACTGGTGAAGTAATTGAAGCCTTATCAGACCCTGAGAAAGTTTTCAGGACCATCAATCTAACCAACCGGAAAAGCAAACACCAACCACAAATTGAACAAATTGAAACAGACATGGAATATGCACATAATCGGAATAATCATGGGGATGACGTGGTTGACTCGGTCGCTCAAATAGGGGCAGAGGCTCCTTTATATGACTGGGCATAACCGACAGCTGAGAATTTGGCCACGGCGATACTGGTTCCTCAGATACAGGCTGAGTCCTTTCAGATAACAAACAATATGCTAAACTTATTGCAGAACAAAGGGCTATTCTCAGGGTCATACATTCAAGATCGCCAGCAGCATTTAAAGAACTTCCTGTCAATTTGCAAAACTCAAAGGCAGCCAAACGTCACCCAGGAGGCAATAAAACTGTTGTTGTTTCCATTCTCAGTGACTGGTGCTGCCCAGACTTGGCT
>ML316019.1:0-47636 GCA_005239505.1 Nicotiana paniculata | reverse complement strand
AACCGTGGTCCAAAGAAAAACCAAGGGGGAATTACTACACTACCTAAAATAAAAATCTTTTTGATATTTTCTTTAGACTTACTTCCTTCAAGAAAACTATCTAGGAGATCCATCGTCAGGAAAAGTTCATATATTTCTAGTTTTTTTTATTTTTTTCTATTTTTTTTCTACTTTAAAAATAAAAACATACCAACAAGAAAAACTAAAACTACTAATAAGAACTACTTATTAACAAAAAAAATACTAACAAGAAAGTACACTAAACACAACAAATATATACAACACCCCACACTTAAATCATGCAGTGTCCTCAGTGCATCACATATAGACAAAACAAGAAATAAAAGTAAGGTGTAAGAAACTCCCTAGTCCAATAGTGTTGACATCCTTTCCAGTGATCTCACTTTCATGCTCCTTTGAGCACCTGCTTTAATTATTTTATGCCTCCACTTTGAACTTATGAATTGAACCCCAATTTTTGATTCTGCTTTATGATCATGCTCATGGGGTGGTGGAACAAATTTGCCTGGCCCAATAAAACAATGTAGTAATCTGCGTTTCTTGGCCTTTCGACAAAATGTATACTCCCTACTTTATGGCAGGAAGAATTCAAGAATGTGGGCATCTTGTTCTTTGTCCCTCAACTCATCAGATGGTTCGGATAACTCTATTTCCATATCATCATCCCAGCACCATGTGAACAAATGGTTGGAGTGAGTACCAACATCCTCAACAGTAATGACACTAGATTCAACAAAATATTATCATCAATGTCCTTGGTTAAATCTAGTATCTTTTCTACCACACCAGCATGCTCCGATTTCAGTTCTAACCTGGGTGGTTCTTTAATTGATGGCTCGGCCGGCGGGTTCTCTCTTTCCTCAACATATAGTGAATCAAACTCGAGAGCCTGTTTCCATACCTCTTTTTCCTCAAGTGCTAACACCCATTCTGCTAGTTCTTCACCATTCATATCATCCAGATTCGTGAAACATTCATCCAAAGGGTTCCCAACAGTCAGAAAAGCATCATCTTTTTCTGGGAGCATCTTCACAACATTAATAAGAGAGCAGTTGGCGAACTCACTAGGTCGCCTCATAGACTTCTGCACGTTGAAAGTGATTTCTTCATCGTTGAGCCTCATCTTAAGTTCACCCGTCTCACAATCAATAAGAGCTCTGCCTGTGGCCAAAAATGGCCTTCCCAAGATTATGGGAATTTCCTCATCTACCTTGCAGTCTAATATCACAAAATCAGCAGGAAATACAAACTTCCCCACTTGCACCAAGACATCATCCAGAATACCCGACGGTCTCTTCACCGTCCTATCAGCAAATTGCAGCAGCGTGGAGGTGGGCCTGGCTCTACCAATCTCCAGTCTTTTATATATGGCCAGCATNTGGAAGTCCACTTTTCTGGACATCAATTCCTTCATCATTTTAGCATACCCAGGCATTTCTTTCAATGCAGCAATCAATGGAATATTTACCTGTATCTGCTTTAGCATGTCCAAGAACTTCTTGTACTGTTCATCCTTTTGGTATTTATCCAGCCTCTGAGGGAATGGAGCTGGCGGTCTCTTTTTTCCAGTGATTTGGGACTTTTCTTTCTGAGCCACCACCTCAACTACCGGCTCTAAGTCATCTCCATTTATTTTTCAGTCTCAATCTGTGCATCGGGTTCTTCTTCACTAGGTTGCACTGTTGCCTTGGTCAAGTTTGTTGAATTATCAAGTTCAATCGGCCTGGGTACCAGTGTCTCGGCCGGTCTGCTTTCATGAGCTCTTTCCAGTTCCAAGTTTAACTCTCTGCCACTGCGAAGAGTCACTGCCATCATCTGCCTTGGGACCTGGTCAATAGGATTTACCTGAGTATCTGCAGGTAAAGTTCCAGGAGGACGACTGTTTACTGCCATAAATATCTGGCCCAACTTTATTTCAATATTTTTAATAGCTGCATCATGTACATCTACTGTTTCACTAATTTTGGCATTTGACCCAATTACCTGCTGCATCATATCTTCTAACCTGGAAAACCCATCTTCTTGCCTTCCTCCTTGTTGTTGCTGAGGAGGGTAGTATGATTGTTGCTGATTCTGATGGGTATAATCTTGTGGCCTCTGATACGGTGCTGCATTACCTTATGGTCACTTGACACCCATATTTCCACTATTCTGCTGTTGGTGAGGTGGCCTATATGGTTGAATTTGCTGACCCCGGTTCTGCCCCCTTTGTCTCTGGCTTCCATAGTTTGACACATAATTCATATTTTCTAGATAAAGAGGGTGATGACATTCTGCATTCCATTGATTACCAAGTGGTTGACTAATTCAAGATGTGCATAAGCCCCCATTGGTTGTGTCAACGATGTGTACCTGCTGTTTTTGTCCCGATTCTTCCACCTTCTTAGTAAGTATACTCATTTGTGTTATCAAGGTGGCTACGTTCTCTGCAATGGTATTAGATGGATCGAATGGCACTGAATGAACTACAGGAGTAATGGGTGAATTCCTTGTTGTCCATCCTGAATTCTGTGCCATTTTATCAAGTAATATTTGACTCTCTCTCCATGTTTTGCTCAGGAATGCTCCACCCGCCGAAGCATCAACATTTGCTTTCACAGTATCAGCCAAACCCATATAGAAACGCTTCCCCAACATTTTCTCTGGAATGCCATGATGTGGACAGATAACCGACATACTCTTAAATCTTTCCCATGTCTCTTGCAATGTTTCAACTGGTTTCTGTCTAAAGCTCAAGATTTCATCAATTTGTTAAGCAGTCTTGTTGGGTGGGTGAAACTTGTTCACGAACTATTTGACTAACTCCTCCCATGTGGTAATGGAATTGATGGGGAGTGAGTTAATCCAAGTTTAGGCAGCACCAGTCACTGAGGATGGAAACAACAACAGTTTTATTGCCTCTTAAGTAACGTTAGGCTGCCTCTGTGTTTTCAGATTGACAGGAAGTTTTTCAAGTGTTGTTGGGGGTCTTTAATGTATGACCCTGAGAATAGCCCTTTGTTCTGCAATAGGTGCAACATATTATTTGTTATCTGAAAGGATTCGGCCTGTATCTGAGGAACCAGTATCGCTGTGGCCAAATTCTCAGCTGTGGGTTGTGCCCAGTCATATAAAGGATCCTCTGCCCCTATTTGAGCGATTGGGTCTACCACATCATCCCCAAGATTGTTCCGGTTATGTGCATCTTCCATGTCTGTTTCAATTTGTTCAATTTGTGGTTGATGTTTTCTTTTCTGGTTGGTCCGGTTTATGGTCCTGAAAACTTTCTCGGGGTCTGATAAGGCTTAAATTACTTCACCAATCCTCGATGAGTTTCTAGGCATGAACCTGCAACACTTAGAAAACGTTAAACTTTCAATGTGAAAACAAAAATTTTAAAGAAAATTGACTATATTTCAGAATTCTGTATTTCTTCCAACTTAATTGATAATACCGTTAACTCCCTAGCAACGACGCCAAAATTTGATCACGCTCCACTATGTCTAATAAAAGACTAAACGGGCGTTGCAAATATAATCCGGGGTATTATGCCTAGAGTCGATCCCACAGAGAATTTACGTATCAATCAAGTCTTTAGAATACACAAATTTTACTCAATCAATTCTTTCAATACTTTTTAATATAAATTGGTGATGTTTTACTAATTCTACTGACAATAATAATAACTAGCAATTACTAACAATGTATTGTGAATAATGATGATAAAGGTCTAAGGTTATGGTTTCCCCCGTTGGTGAACTTACTTCTCAAATACTTCTTATAGTTTGATTAGTTGTCTCTATCAATCATAAACACTCTACCATAAATCTCTCTCAAGTAATTATGATAATTTACTAGACGCACTCTCACAAGTTACGCTAGCTAGATTGCATTACAGTTCACTTTAGATTGCACCCGAGGTATCGTTATCTCTAATCCAACCTCTAAACCCTCGGTTATGACTTTCGTCTATACTCCGGGAGTGATGTTGTTCAAACAACTACCTAAATATGCACTCTCTCTCAAGTAGATACATAATAAATAGGAATTGCTAATTGAGGGCCCTTTCAATCAACTACAACAAGAACGTAGTTGAACAAATAGAGAGAAATTAACCAATCAAAACTATATTAATAACACAATAAGTTTATCCCCAACGGGTTCTACCAACCCTAGATTAAAGAATTTAGCTACTCATGTTCAGAAGAATCACACCCAAAAGAAATTGCATAATTGAAATACAAAGTAATGAATAAAAGATGTAAAAATCAATGTTTTGTCACTTCAATGGTTTTCTCTCTTCAAATCCTTCGTATGCCTTCGGATTCTTCTCAAGTTGTGTTTTAGGGGTCTATTTATATGTATAGGAAAAACCCAAAACGTGTAGGAGACTTCTATTCCAACCGGGAAACACTTAAACTCATCAAAACTCGGAATTGACCGAACCTAGGACCTGGCGTTTGGGCCCTGGCGCCTGGCTAATGCCAGGCTAAGGCTGGCGTTTCAGCTCTAACGCCTGGCTAACGCTAGGCAGGGTCAGGCGTTTGGGCTCTTGCGCCCGGCTATAGCCCGGTGCACTCCTCCTCGCCTCTTGAGCGTATTTTCGATGTATTTGCATCCATTTAGCTCGGTTTCCATCTCCAATTCACCTACACATGAAATAGACTCTATTATGCACATAAAAAGTGTATTTTTATCGTTAACGCACATAAAATGTAGGGCATATAACATATTAAACCATGAATTCTAGTCTCGCATCAATCTCCGTGCTTGCAATGGGGAAGGAACCTTCTCATTGTGCAGATCTATGTTGATTGACTACGGAAGAAATGTACAGATAAAATAGCTAAAAAGTGTTTTCTGGCAAAGTCTAACTCATCTCTATAGTGTTACAGGTAGACACCCATGACGATTACAGAGCAAACAAGCAGTTAATGCATTGCACATTGGTCAAAAGACGAGGCCTACATTTGCAAAATATGTCAGGGAACCTGGTTCCCTTGACACAGGTTAGCAATTCCTTTGTACTCTCATGCACAATTTTTAAATGGCTGAAACGGTGCCACGTCATTAAAAATTGTCACTTTCTCTCTTTCCCGCTTTTTAAACTCAAGTGTCTCATCTGAAGCGACCCGACTACCCAAAATTGATACCCAATCGTAACCGGTTCCTCACCCCTACTTAATAACTCCTCTCGCAATCACTTTCATAATTGTTCACATAAAAAAAATCCACATTTCCTCTTTTCTTCTTCAAACCAAAAAAAAAACTCTCTTCTTCAACCCACTACACTCCACCATGTCTGAAAAATCATTTACATGAACAGGAAGCTAAAGAAAATATGTTGTCAATTGCTGCTGAGAGAACTCTGGTTGGAGATTATGAGGTTGTATCTGAGTCTTAGGGTGGAAGAAAATGGTGCATAGGTCGAGGGTAGGGAACTGGTGCCTGTCGAAACTTTGGCACCTAACGGTACTACTAGGGAACCAATTCAGGGACCTGATCCCTCCGCCCAAGAGGATCCCTCTGGTTCCACTTGGGATAAAACCCCTGGTTCTCCACAAGAACCCAAGTCAGTACTGATCCTGCTCCCTCTCCCTCTCCTCATTTCTATGGTGAGCCATTAACAAATGTGGTTCCTGAGATGCAATCTTTGTCTGAGGAGGAGAAGGAGCATAGTGAAGAAGAAGATTATGATAATGTGGCTCTGGCGAGCTTTATTAGTGCTAGGAGTAGAAAGGCACCTTCCCAAGGGTCTTCGTCTAAGAGACCCATCACAAGAGGAGATTGGTGAAAGATGGAAAGGTTATCAATAAGAAGGTAGTGGCTCATGCACTAGTCATAAATATGGATGATGAGGTAGAAGAGGAACCTGCTCCCTTGGTTTGTAAGTCCTCAATGAAACTTACTGATCCAAAGTCCAAGGGGGAGTCATCTCGTGAGAAAGAGGATGAGAAAATGGTTGAGGAGTCTGCTGAGAAGATCTCCAAGAAATCTGCAGAGAAAAGCAAGAGTGTAAGAAAATCACTGAAAAGGAAGTCTGATGCCAGTGGGGAACCTGGTACCTCCAAGAAGACCAAGATTTGTGATTCCCTGGACGCTGGCAAAGAAATTAAAAAAAAAAAAGGTATTGTGGGGGCCGTACATAAGGAAGTTGAAGGCAAGGAATGTCATTCTCGAAGGTTAGCTCAGTTAGGTTTAGGAGGCACCTAGTTCCAGCAGCTCTTAAAGCACAGAGGTTACCCGTTTGAAAAGAGAAAATGCCGACGTCAGGAAACAGGTTGAAGAGCTGTAGGAGAGACTAATCAACTAGCAGGTGTCAGCCAATTCTTGAATGGGCATCCTTCTTCGAACTCTTGCCTCCTCATCTAGGCCTTTCCCTTCCAGTGCTCCATAAATAATGTCCCTTTCCCAAGTGTCAAGTTCTTAGTGTTTGTCCTCTATTTTAGTTCTGATGATGTTTATGACTGGTACTTTTGTTTTTGTTGTTTCTATTTTGTGGATATGTTTGGAAACAATGGAACTGCTCCCTGCTTAATTATCAAAAATTGATGAAAGCTTCCTCCTTTTTCTGTGTATGCCTTGCTCTTATGTTCTGTTTTCAGTCATGTTTGTGTGCACACATGTGGAATGAGTTAACCAAGATGGACTTCTCTTTGCTTAATGCTTGTTAGTGATCTTTTTATGATGCCAAAGGGGGGAAAATAATTAAGGGGGAACAAGATGAGGAGCAAATTCAGGGGGAATATAGTTCACTATGGTTCTTAGGGGGAACTTGAATTATAAGTTTGTCATCTAGATTTCTTTACGTTGTTTGCTTGTTTGTGTTTTTAATGATGCCAAAAAGGGAAGATATATTGAGAATTAAAAAAAGCAGTGCACTGATTAAGGGGGAAGTACAAACTCAGGGGGAACTTTGTGAGGTTCCTGGTACATTATCTGGTTTTTGTGGCTCTTTGCAGGATTATCATCTTTAAGTTTGTCATCATCAAAAAGGGGGAAATTGATAGGTTATAAGTACCTTCATTTTATGTTTTGATGATCTAACAAACTTACAGCCAAAAATCAAATACGGAACCTGATGCACATCCTTAAGAACTTAAAGATCAACAAGTCTCCAGTTAGGGACACAATTCAACTCTTCAGAGTCAAAGTAACATCAGAGGGAACAGATAGCTACCAGTTCCCAAGGTGATCACAACCTTAAGAGCTTAAAGATCAACAATTCTCAAGTTGGGGACACAGTTCTACTCTTCAGAGTCAAAGGAACAACAGAGGGAACAAATAGCTACTAGTTCCCGAGGTGACCATACAAGTCTAACTCTTCACAGCTGTAAAGTTACTGCCTGCACAAGCTATAATGCAAAAACAGTGCAACAGTCAAATTTATGGGAAATACTCTTTACCTAATTTGCTTACATCATCCAAGTGATGTCACAAAATGAGATATTAACATCAAGCAAAGGAAAAACAAATCACTTGCACATTCAAGAACTCATCAAACATCCTCTCAAGTCTGTGTCAATCTTGCAAGTGATTCTCAAGGGCATTTAGAACGAAGAACAATATAACCAAGGACCACTTTCATGTATTAAAGCTATTACATGTCCTTAGGTTTGTTGTGTCTTTGTTATTTGTTCTTCATTTGTAACTTCTACCCAGCTTACTTAGAAGCATGTCTGTAGAAGATCTTCAATAAATCATAAACCCTTGTGTTTGTGTCTTGGCTAGAGTTAGTCAAGTTGTAAAGTCTTTGTAATAGAGTTATTACAAAGTGGTTTGTAATAAGGTGTTACAAGTTAGTGAGGAATTAAGAGGTTAATTCCTAGGTTTAAAGTCTTTGTAATAGAGTTATTACAAAGTGGTTTGTAATAAGGTGTTACAAGTTAGTGAGGAATTAAGAGGTTAATTCCTAGGTTTAAAGTCTTTGTAATAGAGTTATTACAAAGTGGCTTGTAATAGAATGTTTCAAGTTAGTGAGGGATTAAGAGGTTAATTCCTAGGTTGCAATAGGTTGTAATCTAAAGTTTCTCAGTAGCGAAGTTGAAATCCTACAAGGGTAGGTCGTGGTTTTTGATCCCGTGAGCTGGGAGTTTTCCACATAAAATTTTGCTATGTTCTTTATTTACTGTCGATTTACTGTGAGAACAAATAGAGAACCTGATACCCTATACTGTTTGGTTTTACAGTTTGTCGTTTACAGCGAGAACTCTATACAGTTTAGTAGACACTTAGTTTCTATCAAATAATTAATGAGAAACTTTAGATCAAGATAGATCAAATCTTGTAAATTAGATCTCCTTTCTTTCACCTTCCAGGTTGCCACCTCGCAAATAATATTGTAGTTTTCTGATTATAAAGTCTTAGGGAGTCAAAGAAAATAAAGTTCGAACCACGATATATAGAAATGCCAAGCTCTCAATTCTACTCACTCATTCTCACCTTCAATAATAATATGGCTTCCAGCATTAGTTTTTCAATCTTTCTTTCTTTCTTTGCTCCTCTTATTCTCCCTCTCCACAGCCAAAACTCCAACACCTAAAGCTGTTCTTCTTCCAGTAACCAAAGATGCAGCCACTAAACAATATGTCACATTCATTCGCCAACGAACTCCTCTTGTCCCGGTAAAACTAACTGTAGATCTTGGTCAAAGATTTTCATGGGTTGATTGTGAAAAGGGCTATACAAGTTCATCTTTTAAGCCTGTCCTTTGTTCTTCTCCCACATGCAAACGTTCCTTTTCCACTTCCTGTGATACAGACTGCTCTCTATCTCCTTTTCCTAAACCAGGGTGCACTGATTCTAACTGTGTTCATGATCCTTATAACCCTTTTACTAGCACCGGCACTGTTGGTGAACTTGCTAAAGATTATATTTCAATCCAATCGACCAATGGCTCGAATCCAGGCCGATTTATTTCAGCTTCTGGAATTGTTTTTGCCTGTAGCAGTACCTTTATGCTAGAGAAACTTGCCAGAGGAGTTAAAGGTATAGCTGGATTAGGAAATGGCTTTGTTGGACTTCCTAACCAAATAACTAGTGCTTTACATTTGTCCCGGAATTTCGCTATCTGCTTGAGTTCTTCCGCAAATTCTAAAGGAGTTATCTTCTTTGGAAATAGTCCTTATGTTTTTCTTCCTGGTATTGATGTTTCCAAGAGACTTGTTTATACACCTCTGCTTACGAACCCCGTTAGTACTGCTGGGACTTATATTAAAGGGGAACCTTCGATGGAATACTTTATTGGAGTCAAATCCATGAAAATAAATGGTGATTTTGTTCCAATTAACACAACATTGTTGACAATCTCCAAGAATGGTATTGGAGGGCCAAAATCAGCACCATTGATCCTTACACGAAATTGGAGACTTCGATTTATAATGCTTTTACAAAGGCGTTTGTAAAATCGCTTGCTAAGGTTCCAAGGGTGAAAGCTGTAGCTCCTTTTGAAGTGTGTTATAAGAGGACAAGTTTTGGAAGTACTCGGGTTGGTCCTGGTGTTCCACCTATTGAACTGGTGTTGAGAAGCAAAAATACTACATCTTCTTGGACTATTTTTGGCGGAAATTCAATGGTGGCTGTGAATAATGAGGTGCTCTGTCTTGGATTCGTGGATGGTGGAGTTGAGCCAACCACCTCTATAGTCATCGGAGCGAATCAAATTGAACACAACCTTTTGCAATTTGACATTGCTAAGAAAAGGTTGGGGTTCAGTTCTTCACTATTGTTTAGTCAAACAAACTGTTGCAACTTCAATTTTACATCCAAGGCCTGATGGGCTTTTTTGTTTGTCGTTTTGTTTTTATTCTTTTTCTTTCCTTTTGGGGCTGTTAAAAGGGGCAGAGAATAAATAATTTGTACATCATTACTGTTTCTTGATGGAGTGATCGATTGCTTATTAGTCTATCTGCATTCCAACTTAGCTGGATGTAATGTGATTCCGAATCCTATAATTCTTTCTGTTAACACTGTTAACTTCTTATTCTTTCTGAATTGGATACAAGCACCAAGTTTTGTGCATGTAAGAGAAAATAGCATAACACCACCTTGAACATTGTTATATCCTTCTCTTTTTTTCTTTTTTTTCCCCGGAAAGTGGTGACTTTTATATTAAATTGAGGGCAATTTTTAACCGTAAAAATGTGGGGGGAGAGCACCGTCGTTTCCTTTTTTTGTTAATCTTTCGCATGCTTAGGTCACATAATGAAATACTATAAAGAAGAATTAGGTGATATAGCCCTTTATAATTTGAACTAGTTTCTGAGTACGTGCGTTGCACATGTAACCTCAAATGGTATTATAAAATCTAGTATTTAAAAGTAACAATTCCTTCGCTGCATATATATGTTTTTCAAAACATTAGGAGCTATAAAATTGAATTAAAGCACACAAGTTTAGCATAATGTTGCTTATTTTTAAGATATCTAATGAATGATTTTTTTGTTTAGATTATGTACTTGTTGTTGGCCCAAGAAAAAGAATAGTTTTGAAGATTGACAAAGGAACTCAGAAATGAACCAGGTCCATCACGGGTAGACATAGACACAGGCACAGTCAAGGCACATGAGATGCACATGCAGGAGATAAACGTACAAAATAGATATCTCCTAATCGAAAAGATTGTAAAAACGATAAGGAGTGACTCCTTACTCAATGAGAATATTATCCAAGATAAGGAGGGATTTAGGAGTTGAGATTGACTAGAACTCTTCCGCCAAGGAAGAGTAGCATTAGAACTCTAGTTAATTTTTTATCTACTAACCCTATATATTGCAGAATGTTCTCATTATACAGGTACACACAAAAACAGAAGTAAAATGTGAATTGAGAGCAAAATAGCAAGGCAATTTTGCAAGGAGTTCGTGTGAGATTTGAGTGTGCAAACCTGAAGCTACTTGAACCAGCTAGAAGAACCAGTTCCAAGTATCTGTCTTTTAGTCTAGTTTATTTGTAGTAGGTTATTTTATATTGTACCTTTCAGCTTTATCTAGAAGCATTTGTAATAGGTACTCTGTGTATTCAAGTTAGCGTTAACTTGAAGTTGTCGCAAACAGTTAGAGATTGTTTGGCCACAAGGGATTAGAGTTAGTCCTAGGTTTATAAAAGAGTTTTAGTAAATGAAGTTTTGGCTCACTGATTTAGTAAAGAGTTTTGGAAAAATCCTACTGGGAAGTAGGTTCTGGGTTTTTCGCCTTTTGAGCCAGGTGTTTTCCACGTAAAAATCCTTGTGTTCTTTAATTTCTGTACTTATTATTCTGCAACAGTAGTATTAGGAACACATAGAAGAACTAGGTCCTTCTATAATCTGTGCACGCGAAAAATTGGACACCACACAAATCACCCCCCTCTTGTGTGGTATTGAAGTATAAAATATCAATTGGTATCAGAGCGGGTTATCCTTGAAGAGGCTAACACCTTAGGAGAAGATCAAGATGAGTGCACCACCTGAGAATTGGGAAGGACAATCAACTGCAAGGACACCACTCTTCAATGGCCAGTACTACTCCTGGTGGAAGGACAGAATGAAAGACCACATCGTTGGAGAAGATTATGAGCTATGAGACATTGTTACTGATGGTCCTTTGGCTACCATGAAGAAGAATGCTGAAGGAGTTGATGTGCCAAAGACAAGAGCTGACTGCACCGCTGAGGACTTGAGAAAATGGGAGAAAAATGTTAAGGCCAAGAAATGGCTTGTGTGTGGACTTGGTCCAAACGAGTACAACAGAATTCAAAGTTGTACTACTGCTAAGGAAATTTGGGACACTTTGCAAGTGGTTCATGAAGGAACACCTCAAGTGAAGAGGTCCAGAGGTACCATACCATATTCTCAATATGAGAATTTCACTATGAAGGAAGGAGAAACTATCCAAGAGATGTATACAAGGTTCATCACACTGGCAAATGAACTTAAGTCTCTTGGAAGGATTCTTCTTGAGGAAGACAAAGTTGAGAAGATTCTGATAAGGGTTCTGCTAGTTTCTTGGGAAAGCAAAATCACTGCAATTCAGGAATCAAAGAACATTGCAATTCTTAAGCTGGATGAGCTGATTGGAAATCTCACTGCCTATGAACTTAGAAGGCAAACCATGAAGATGGAGGTGCCCAAGAAGGAAAAGATCCTGACACTCAGAATCACTGAAGGTGCTGATCTAGAGGAAGATGAAATGGCAATGATCACCAAGGACTTCAAGAAATACCTAGTGAGAGGAAAGAGTTCATCAAGAGGTGGAAATTACAACAAAACAAGGGCTCCTGAAAAAATGACCAATGAGGGCTGCTACAAGTGTGGGAAGACTGGTCATCAAATTAGGAACTACCCTCAGTGTGAAATTGTATAGAAGAAGGAAGGATCTGAACGAAGGAACATGTTCATCCCAAGAAGAACAAAGGATCAACAAAGGCTATAGTTGCTGCTTAGGGAGAAAGTTCAGACGAGGAATCAGATGAGGAAGATGGAGATGAACAAGAACTTATGGCAATTGGAGAATCAGATGAAGAATCTCATGAGGAATCTGAGGTAAGTATAATTCATCTCAAAGACAATATTAAGTTTTTTCCTAAAGAAAAGCTCTCTGAATTACTGCTATATTTCATTGATGAATCTAAGGATATAAATAATGAAAAGGTACAACTATTTAAGGAATGTGTTATGTTAAAAGCAAAGTGTAAGAACCTGGAACTCAGAGTCATTGAGGCTGTAAGAGAGAATACTGTTCTAAAGAACCAGGTTCATGCATTTGAAGCAAGTGTCATAGAACTAAAATCTGAAAACCTAAAACTGAAATTAGGAACAAGTAAAAAGACAGCTGATTGCACACAACTCACTATAGAAGAAAATGTAGGTAAACTGAAAGTAGAGTTGTATAAGAAGGATGAGCAGGTTAGAATTTTGAAGGAGGATCTAGGTAAGGTCCAGCATGAACTAGACAGAACTAGTAAATGGAACAGGTCCTCCGATGCTCTGTCATGGCTACAGGAACATCATAGTAGCAATAAAAGAGGACTTGGCTTTGGGAATCAACTACCTAAGTGGGATCCCAAAAGCAAGTACCTCACTCTGAGAATAATATTTGTACTCACTGTGGTAAAACTGGTCACTACAAAAGTGAATTTAGTGCAAAAGAAAAGGCAAGCCAAAAGAACAAAAAGTTTGTTCAAGGGAAGAATTGGCTACCCAGTTGGGCTAAAAAGAATTTAATTCATCCTTTTGCCTATAGAAAGGGACCAAACTAGTTTGGGTTCCTAACCCCTGATTTCCTTTTGCAGGTTCAAGTGAAGGGGAGCAGCCAAATATGGTACATGGATAGTGGCTGCTCAAAGCACATGACAGGAAACAAGGACCAGTTCCTTTCACTTGAGGACCTCAAAGGAGGAAATGTCTCCTTTGGAAATGGAAATAAAGGTGAAATCATTGGGGTTGGAAAGGTAGGTAAGAATGACTCTCATTCCATTGAGAATGTCTACTTGATAGATGGCCTGAAATACAACCTAATAAGTGTATCACAACTGTGTGATAGAGGTAACCTGGTGGCATTCACCTTTATTAAATGTTTTGTGATTAATCTTATCACTGACAAGATTGCTTTGCAGGGAAAAAGAGTGAATACATTGTAGATCAGTCCATACTTTTAGAAAATGAACTAACTTGCTTAAGTGTGATGGACAGTGATCCCCTCCTTTGGCATAAGAGACTTGGACATGCAAGTCTGAGTCAACTCAACAAATTGGTCTCTAAGGACTTGGTGATAGGACTGCCTAACATTAAGTTCAAGGAAGACAAAGTTTGTGAGGCTTGTGCAAGGGGGAAGCAGGTAAGATCCTCTTTTAAATGCAAGAAAGTGGTAAGTACCACCAGAACGATGGAACTGGTTCATATGGATCTCTGTGGTCCAATGAGAACATTAAGCAGAGGTGGTAAAAGATATGTGGTGGTGTTTGTTGATGATTACTCTAGATTTACCCGAACATTATTTTTAATAACTAAAGATGAAGCATTTGACATGTTCACTTCTTTTGTTAGAAGAACTCAGAAATAACTAGGTAATCAACTTGCATCAATTAGGTCTGATCATGGCACTGAATTTGAAAATGCTAAATTTGCTGAATTTTGTGATGAGCATGGAATATATCATAATTTTTCTGCTCCTAGAACTCCTCAACAAAATGGAGTAGTTGAAAGAAAGAATAGGACACTTGAAGATATGGCTAGGACTATGCTTCTTTCTAGTAAACTGCCCCATAGCTTCTGTGCAGAAGCTGTAAATACCGCATGCTATATCATTAATAGGTGCATGACAAGACCTCTTGTAGATAAGACTCTCTATGAGTTACTTAAGGGGAGAAAATCAAATATATCCCATATTAGGGCATTTGGTTGCAAGTGCTTTGTGCACAACAATGGTCAAGACTCCCTAGGTAAGTTTGATCCCATAAGTGATGAGGGAGTATTCTTGGGATATTCTTCACATAGTAAAGCTAATAAAGTCTATAACAAAAGAACTATGTGTGTTGAAAAAAATGTTCATGTTGTTTTTGATGAAACTAATATCCTTTCTGAGAGACAGGAACATGATGATGAAGCAATTGGGCTGGTGAGAAACTTAAGTGAAACCATAGCCCAGACTGAAGCTGCACTGGAGAAAGGAACAGGTGATGGAACAGGTTCATCCACCCCCGGCAACATAACATGGGGAATAGAACAAAGAGAAAATGATCCTCAAATCTCAATGGAACCTATCCCTAAACCTGTTCCACAACAACAAAACATTGAAGGAACATCAAGGGTTAACCAGTTGGTTGTGAAACCTTACAGATATCAAAGTTCTCATCTAATTGAGAATATTATAATTGATCCAACCTCTGGAATCAAAATCAGATCTTCATTAAAAAATCTTTTTGCTTTTGATGCTTTCTTATCTCTTATTGAACCTAAAAAAGTTGATGAGGCTTCGCAGGATGCAGACTGGGTAAATGCAATGCAAGATGAAGTCAACCAGTTTGAAAGGAGTCAAGTTTGGCATCTGGTACCAAGACCTTTGGATAGATCAGTAATTGGCACGAACAGTCAAAAGAAACAAGGCAAGATTGGTGGTTCAAGGATATAGTCAGGAGGAGAGCATAGATTATGATGAGCTTTTTCTCCAGTTGCAAGGCTTGAATCTATAAGACTCCTCATAGCCTTTGTTGCTTTCATGGAATTCACTCGTCACCAGATAGATGTCAAAAGTGTCTTCCTAAATAGCTTTCTAAAGGAAGAAGTGTTTGTCGAGCAACCTCTGGGGTTTGAGAACAAGGAAAATACTAATCATGTGTACAAACTTGACAAAGCACTTTATGGACTCAAGCAGGCTCCAAGAGCATGGTATGAAAGATTATCAAAGTTTTTGCTTGAGCATGACTACAAGAGAGGTAAAAGCGACATCACTTTGTTCTTGAATGAAAAGGTAAAGATCTCTTGGTAGTTCAGATATATATTGTTGACATAATCTTTGGAGGAAATACTGATAAGCTAAGTAAAGAATTTGCTAAATTAATGGGGAGTGAATTTTAAATGATCATGATGGGTGAGCTTAATTTCTTTTTAGTCTTACAAATTAAACAAAATTCAAATGGAACTATGATCCATCAGCAGAAGTATGTAAAGGAGTTGCTTAAAAGGTTTAAAATGGAAGACTCCAAAGATATCGACACTCCTATTGCAACAGTTACAAAGTTGGATATAGATGAACCTGGTTCATCTGTTGATCAGAAGGTGTATAGGGGAATGATTGATTCCTTATTGTATCTCACTACTAGTAGATCTGACATTGTTTTCAGTGTAGGCCTTTGTGCAAGATTTCAAGAAAATCCATAGGAATCCCACTTGACTATTGTCAAAAGAATCTTGAGATACCTAAAAGGCACCACTGATCTTTGTTTTGGTATCCAAAAGGTAGTAATTTTAATCTTGTGGGATATGATGATACTGACTATGCAGGTTTTCTTGTGGATAGAAAGAGCACCTCAGGTATGCCACACATTCTTGGCTCATGTCTTGTGTCTTGGGCTACCAAAAAGCAAAATTTTGTGGCCTTATCTACTGCTGAAGCTGAGTATGTTGCTGCTGCCTCATGTTGTGCTCAATTATTGTGGATTATACAACAATTTATGGACTTTGAAATTGATGTTGGATGTATCCCCATTTTTATGACAACACTAGTGCAATTAGTATGACTAAGAACCCGTTTCATCACAAAAGAACTAAGCACATAGATGTAAGACATCACTTTTGAGGGATAATTATGAAAAGAGGCTGATCACTGTGGAATTTTGTGCTACTAACAAGCAAATTGCTGACACCTTCACAAAAGCCCTAAGTAGAGATCACTTTGAAAGGAACAAGTTTGAATTAGGGATGATTAAGATCACCTAAAAGGACCAGTTCAGAATCTACAACAAAATGAAAAAAAAAATGTTTTTGGTTAGAAAGTCTGGAACTTGTGTAAATATCTAGATTAATTTTTGCTCAGTCTCATACTGTAAATAGTATACTCTTGTGCCATGTGTTAATATGACTCACTAGTTTCTAATGATATTTTCTCTATTTTGGCAAATTGAGACATGATCAAGAGGATTCTCAGTGAAGAACCTGGTTCATCAGTGTTGGTTCATCTGAATAGCGAGGTATGTTTTCTACACTCTGCACAATTTGAAATACTAATATTTAAAATGAGCATAGTCCTACCCAAGTCCAAAAATCTTCAAAGCCTATCCAATTAAGATTGAACCAGTTCAGCTTCACAAGAACCCTCACCAAATAAAATACCTAAATTCTAGGGAGGCCTTAACCATCTATTCAAACCTAAAATTTCAGGTTGATTAGACTTCTACTTAACTGCTAAAAGATTCCGTTATGCATTAAATATCCTCCCCTTTAAATCCCTCATCATCATCCCTGCCCCTCCCTCAGAATCTCTGATAACCATCGAAATCTTTTTCGTTGCCTTAGAAATTTAATTAAGCCATCCCAGCCCTTATAGAACCATACTAAAAAATGACGAACCACAGCGATAATCCTGGAACACCCCCTCTACCTACCCCTTCCTCTTCTTCCACTACCCCTCGACCTTGAACTACCCCTCAACCTAGGGGTAGGGGAGTCAAAATGCTTGCTCGAAAAACTGTGGCTGGAGGTGCCCTTTCAAGGAAATTAAATGCACATCTTCAAGCAAGCCAGGCCCAAGAATCCCAGAATTATGATAACTCTTTCAAGTCCGCGACTGAGGGGGAAAAACTAGGTCTTTCGATTCTGAGCAGGTAACATCTGTCTCAAACCCTTCTTCTGGGGTCATCTCTTATATGGTTGAAAATCTAGAAAATAGGTTCATCTTAGTTGGGTCTGTGGTGGATGTGGAAACTCCTAAAACAAGAAGGAGAGGAGTGGCTGATTCTTCACCCACATATGAAATTGTTAGAATGGCTATTTGTGGAGCTGAGCCAGAAAAGGTGGAAGAAAGTAGCAAAAGAACAGGGGGAAGTAAATCTGGAGAAGCTGATGAAGGGCTGGTAAATCTTGGAAAGCAAGTAGACGAACCTAGTTCATTTGTTGAGGAAACACTGGCTGATCTCTTGAAAAAGATAGGTGATAGTTACAAACCCAAGAAAAAAAGAACTCCTAAAGCAACGGCCCCTGGAACAGCAAGAGCCAACAAGAAAAGGAAGGCTTCTCATTCTGAGACTTCTGAAATTCCTCTCCTAAGAGGAAGAGCTACAAGGAGCAAGTTGAAGCAAAGTGAGGAGGAGTTGCAGAAAAAGTGGTAGAGCCTGTTGAGGCTGTTGATGTGGATGAGATGGTCCTGGTTCATCAAAGTGAAAAAGTGACTGTTGAGGTGGGAGGTTCAGAACCCTAAGCCCAAGAAAGACAAGATTTCCTCAAAGAAGTCTACATTTGTATCTAAGTCTGCTGAACCCTCTACCTTGGTTAAAAGGACCAGGTCTGCAGTGAAAGCCAAGCAAGTGAAGATTACTGAAGAATAAGAATGGAGTGGTGAAGAGGAGGATGAGTCTGATAGTGAAAAGGACAAGTTGGCCAAATTTGGCAAACAAACTATCATGAATGGGAGACTTTTGAAAGACTTGGAGGAAGAAGAGATGGTCCTTCTGCTTGAGAAACTAGAGGTCCAGGGGTGGAAGGACATGGTCTTTCAGTTAGATGGAAAACTAGAAAGAAATGAGATTGTTGAATTCATGGCCAATGCTGAGGTAAAGAATGGAAGAGTCACCAGCTTGGTGAAAATGGGTTCAAATTTCCTTTGATGCAAAAGAGCTGGGTGAAATCCTTGGTGTACCCTCTGATGGTTATGATGATTATACAAGGCAAAAATGACCAACTTTGGACTCTCTTCCTACTGTCCTGGCCATCAGTAGGAAATTCTGTGATAATGAAGAAGAAAGTGAGCCCAAGGCCGTTTATAAAAGTGAAATGAAGCCACCCCACAAGGTGCTATTTGAATCCATCAACAAGTGCGTGCTGCCTAGACAGGAAATGAGGCATATTGCCAACTATATGGACTTGGTTTTGATGGAGTCTCTAGATAGTGGGAGGCAGATCAACTGGTATGGGTTTATCATTCAGCTTCTAGATAGGGTTATCAACGACTCCAAGGCCCATGCCATTCCTTATGGCTTCATTCTCACTACAGCTCTTGCTCATTGTAAGGTTCCACTGAGGAAGTGGGAGATGGCCACAAGAAAAGACCATTTTGGAATTAACACTCTTCTTGCTTGTGATTAAGAGATCCATGCCATCCCCAATGAACCTAGTTCATCTAAAAAGACACCAGTCAATAGCAAGGTCAGAGCCCTAGTGCAGGAGAGTGGGGAAAAGGATTCTGAGATAGTAAGGTTGAAGGCTCATTTGGCTGAGGTAGAATCTGAGAGAGATGCTCCCAAAACTGAGCTCACAAAGGAAAGGGAGAAGAAGGATGGAATTCTTCAAGACATATTGCACCTTCTCCAAACCAACACTCAAGTCCCCAGTTCTTCCAAGCCTTAATTTCCTAGACTTGCCTAGAACTTTCAGTGACCCAGATTCAGGATGTTTCTTTTTGTTGCTCATGTTTTAACTATTTTTGTTTCTTTTTATGGATATTGGCAGAATCATATTCTCTATCAATGAAGTTGGCTTCTTTTGTTCTTATTCATTATCTATATTTATTTGATAGTTTGAATTCTTAGTTGATTATTGATGATTAATCCATGAATGCATTTGCAGTTTCCCCAGTGGCCATGAGTAATTTTTAAATATCTGGGCTTCACATATCTTTTATGCAACTTTTTGATGATGCCAAAAGGGGGCAAAATGGTTGTGCTCTAAAAAGTGATATTTATAACCTACAACCTGGTTCTTTATGATAAGTGCTTAATACTCTAATATGTGTCGATGTTGGACTAAGTTGAAACATGCCTAAGATTATGGAAGCACAAAGTGTGTCATCATCAAAAAGGGGGAATTTGTTGGCCCAAGAAAAAAATAGTTTTGAAGATTGACAAAGGCACTCAGAAATGAACCAGGTCCATCACTGGTAGACATAGACACATGCAGAGTCAAGGCACGTGAGATGCACATGCAGGAGATAAACGAAGTCTCACAGAATAGATATCTCCTAATCCAAAAGATTGAAAAAATGATAAGGAGAAGGACTCCTTACTCATAGAGAACATTATCCAAGATAAGGAGGGATTTAGGAGTTGAGATTGACTAGAACTCTTCCACCAAGGAAGAGTAGCATTAGAACTCTAGTTAATTTTTTATCTACTAACCCTATATATTGCAGGATGTTCTCATTGTGAAGGTACACACAAAAGCAGAAGTAAAACGTGAATTGAGAGAAAAATAGCAAGGTAATTTTGCAAGGAGTTCGTGTGAGATTTGAGTGTGCAATCCTGAAGCTACTTGAACCTGCTAGAATATCCAGTTCTAAGTATCTGTCTTTTAGTCTTTTAGTCTAGTTTGTTTGTAGTAGGTGATTTTATATTGTACCTTTCAGTTTTATCTAGAAACATTTGTAATAGGTACTCTGTGTACTCAAGTTAGCGTTAACTTGAAGTTGTCGCAAACAGTTAGAGACTGTTTTTCCACAAGGGATTATAGTTAGTCCTAGGTTTACAAAAGAGTTTTAGTAAATGCAGTTTTGGCTCACTGATTTAGTAAAGGTTTTTGGAAAAATCCTACTAGGAAGTAGGTCGTGGTTTTTTCAACTTTTGAGCCAGGTGTTTTCCACGTAAAAATCCTTGTGTTCTTTAATTTCTGTACTTATTATTCCGCAGAAGTAGTCTTAGGAACACATAGAAGAACCAGGTCCTTCTATAATCTGTGCACGTAAAAAATTGGACATCACACAAATCACCCCCTTCTTGTGTGGTATTGAAGTATAAAACATCACTTGTCTTCTACATGAATCTTTCTCAGTGTTTACCTTAAAATTTGGATAACAGTTAAACTTATATTGTGGTCTTAAGGATATGTGATTTCACTCAACATCAATTAATAAATATGAAGTTAAGTGACAGAATTAAATTATAAGTAAAGCAAACCAGTGTTCGAATAGGACTTCAGCCTTCGAGTCAAAATACTCTCGATCTAATAAATGTGAGAACAATAGGAAAATAGAGTAAACCGGTAAAAAATAATTTAAGCGAGAAAGAGATGATTGTATTGCTATAATTCTTGTGAATTATGGTCTCTTACAAATGATTAAAACTCCTCTTTATATAGCAGAGAAATTCTACTTATGGTATAACTCTAATTACACTAGGGAATCACATAATTATCTAATTAACTGCTTCTGATTTGATCCGTTTCGAGATTTACGCCATGATCCTCGACCAGTTACGAATATCTCGCTCTTCCATTAGTAAGTCATGATATTACTCGGTGTCTGTCTCTGTGACTTTGATAGCTACCAACCTCGATCTCTAAAGGGACTTCGATCTCTAAAGGGACTTCGATCTCGAACTCGATGCCTCGGCTTTGTGATTTAATTAAAGCCGACCTTTGATGCAACACTCCAGTCTCGATTAGATAGTGAAAATGGATGGCCCGATTTCAACCTTATACAGATAGTCCCATCGTTTCTTGGAGTGTAGTGACAAGAAAAGAATTGAGCCTTCGATTCTTTTCGACCTCGATAAATTATGATGTCATCCCCGTGACGTAAGCGATGAAAGTGACCGAAACGTCCCATCGGTATAGTTCTCCAAACCATTAATGAGCGTTAGTTGGTGGTCGAACACTAGTGTTGTTGAACCGTCACTGTAAATCCATAAAGAGGCCTTCTCCTCATTAAATCAAACTTTATCTTCATCTAATTTTCTAAGCTTCTACCTCTCTCAAATTCTTCTCTTCCATTAATCTTCAAGTTGCGCCGCCAGTCTTCAAACACCAAATCTTACTATATTCTTCTTTTCTCAACTCATAAAAATGACGAAAACATCTAAAACAGTTCCTCAAAAAAAGAATTCTTCTTCTTCTTCTTCTTCTTCTTCTTCTTCTTCTTCTTCTTCTTCTTCGTCTTCTTCTTCTTCTTCTTCTTCTTCGTCTTCACGGTCGGCCGGCGACAAAACACTGGTGGATCCGCTCCCTGAGGAGTGTGTTCCTGGCTGGTGTATCCTTAAATCCGATTTTAAGATCGAGAAACCTCCCTCGGTCACTGGTCGGTGCGAGCATGTGTCAAGGGATATTTGCTCGATAACTGTGGGTACCTCGAGCAGATTAAGAGAGATTGCAATTGGTGGAATAAAGTGATATACATTCCATCCCCTGAAGAAAGCATTACTATGTACGTGGAAGGGTTCACACTTACCCTTTCATGCTGGACCTCTCGACCTTGTCATTATTGACTTCTGCTGTCAATACAAGGTGACCTTGGGTCAAATTCATCCTTCCTTTTGGCGAATAGTTATTATGCTCCGATTCTTTACGTGTAAAGCCGAGGGGATGCCATTCACCCTCGATCACCTTATCAGATTGTACAACCCTCGTATATTTTGAGGGTTGATCAAACTGCAACATCAGGCAAACAAAGTATTGTTCTCAAGCATCGAAGAGGACAAAGATCAAGGCTGGATGGGTAGATTTTTATGAGTGAGGACCTCCGATCTCCTCCCGGCGGAGAAGATGCCATTTCCTGAGAAATGGAACCCGAAGCGTAAGTATTACTTCACTTGTTAATTTCCATGCTTTATTTCGTTCCTCAGCTCTATTAATGCCTTCTTTCATCATGTATTGGTTGTTTGGATGCCTCGAGCGATCCCCGACCTCAAAAGCTGGGTCCGAAAACTACCCTCAACTTCTACTTACGCTGAGCGTTGTTGGTGCGATTTTGCAAAAAGGCCGATGGGAGGCAAAGAACCATGGTAAGCTTCCCTTTATATATCTGATGGTCTGACAATATCATTTTTACACTTATTTGATTTCCTTGTGTGTAGGCCTGAGCAAGGATGCGACTATGAGGCCTCCGTCGGGTTAGGGGGAGGCTTCAACTCTGGTTCCGAAGCCAGCAAAGGATAACAAGAGTAAAATGGCCTCGATCTTTGAGGACCCAAAACCTAAGAAGAAAAAGAGCTCGATTAGAAAATCAAGGATAAATGCCGCTGCCCTCCCCGCCCATGTAGTTCGGGAACTAAGGGAGGAAGAAGAAGAAGTAGAAGATGAAGATAGTGACTCGGTGCTTGTGACCCAAGTGAGGAAAACCGTCGAGGCCTCTAAGGCTGCTGAATCGGTGGTGGTTGGTGAGGCCCCTCCTTATGCTGAGGAGACATTGGAGAAGGATTCGGGAAAAGTCCCTGAATCGTATGAGATTGAGGCTGCTTCTCGTCAAACGGTGAGTACATCCGAGGGGGCTGGTCTCGAGACCCCTCGTGTTGAAAAGGGTGCCCAAGTGACCCTCTTGGGGCAATGATAGCAGGCCACTCACCGTATTTTCCTGCCTTTTCCGAAGAGGTGATACAGGATGCTCAAGCTTTGAGGACCCCCGAAGTAGGCAGAGTCACTGATGGGGAGGATCCCCTTCAGGATTGCTTTACCGGGGTCGAGGATGCTTCCGATCTTAATGACGCATCCAACCACTTCAAAGATGCCCAAAAACTCCTGAACCGAGTAAGTTTTAGTTCTTTTGTTGATGTAGCATTCCTCTGTTTTTTGTCTAACTCCCTTCCCTTTCTATACAGGCTTTCTCCAAGTCCCGGGCTGAACTGAGCCAGTGTCAGACTGACCTCCAAAGGCTTTCAGAGGAGAGGAATGCCCTCAAGCTCCACTGTAGGAAAAAGGACGAGGAGATCAGGGACCTCCGAGCCGAACTGACTAAGGCTAACAAGGAGTAGATCGACTTAATCGAGCAGGTAATGATACTCTTAAAAGCCCATTGGCTTAATTCGGGAACAGAGGCTAACATTTTAATATCACAGCTGCAGCAAAAGATCGAGATGATTGAGCTGTTCCAAGAGGAGGTCGACCAAGTGAAGGCAGAGTCCTACGGGTGAAAGGAAGGCATGGACCGCCTTGCTGTTGAGAACGAGACTGCCCTGGCCCGGTTGACGTCAGTCGAAGCCCAACTTCGAAGTATGAAGGAGAAGTGCTTGGCTCAGTCAAAGAAGATAGAAGAGCTCGAGGCTCAGTTGGCTTCTGAAATTGCAAAGGCCGAGGCCGATAAGACGGTATCCATCTACCGGGCCGATGTTGAGGCCGCTCAAGCCCAAGTGAGGGAGGTTGCCGATAATGCTCAGATTCGAGCATATTGGATTTCAAAAATTCCTAAATGCCTATCTCAGAGAGAGACCCTCGAGGAAATCCACTCTCGAGGTTTTGATCTTATCGAAGAGATAGCAAAGGAAAAAGAGGATGAAGCTGAGCTAAAACGTTGGCTTCTTCTAATAATGAGGATGATGGCGATGAAGATGGTAGCAACAGTGGGTCCGAGAATGATGAGGGGCCCGGGCAAGAAGCTACCCTCGAGGAAGGAGCTGCCCCCGAGAATAGCTAGGGGTCTTTGTATATTTCTTTCTTTCTTTTTGTGTAGGACCCTGGTTGGTCCTTTGTGAATATCTTCATTCATATATAAAATATTTCCTTTTTGAAGTTTGTCTCAACTTTTTGATTTGTGAAAATTTTGATTCGTTTCATGCCTTGTGAAAATTTGTTTGTGAAACTTAGGCAACTTGGCCGATGTCAGACTAATATAATCTTTGTAGTCAAGTGAGCACTTGCTCAAACTCAAAGTAGTAAAAACCTTAGGTTTCAGCTGAGCGAGGATGAACTCTCGAACTCAAAAAATATAATGTCCCTTAGGCTCTTGAATAGGGCCGATATGGCCTCAGAAGAGTGGATTTTTCCCTTTTCGGCTTAAAAGGTTTAATCATATAAGAATTTGTTATGCCTTAGCACGAAGTAAGTCTGTACCCGTTAGGTTTTAGGGGTCTGATTTTATCAAAACCCTTTGCTTTTTCGTGTCTTAGCACACGTTTGTACTAAATTGTTCGAAGGTTCGAACAGTTCGATACCCCTTAAAGGTTTTTTAGGAGCTGACGTTATCGAATCCCTTTGGTTATTTTGTCGAGGGTAGCCTTTTTAACCGGTTTATAAAAGAATTTGAAGGCCTGGTTTTATTGCGAAATTCAGACGTCTCCTAACCGCGTTAGATTGGACGTAGCCTTGGGATCTGCCCTTGATCTTATTCTACCAATTACACTTTGAACTTGTTCAGAGTGTTAATCCCGAGTAGGGTTGCCTTGGCCGGTAAAATTGATGGTTGCCTTTTTAAGGTCTTACGGTCTCGATGTTTAGTAATTCGAACATATCAATTTTTGGACAGAAGTCCTCGAGTACGGGATTGATTGTTCGAGCTTTAGTTGCGATCGTCCCTTGATCCAGTTTCCGCAATAAATCATAAATATGAAAATCTTAAAGTAGAAATTTCGTTAAGGCACGAGACATATGGTAAGGAAAAAATACTTCTTTCAATATTTCATATATGCGTACATGTTTTGCCACTAGGGCTCGATCAATCTACATGGACACGGTTCATTCGACCATTTGGTCCTTTACAAAATTTTCCTATCGAGACCCTGTTGACATGAAGTATTTTCCTTGAAAATATAACATCTCAGGGTGATTCCCCCCAGTATTCGAGGTTGATTGTAAAGAAGCCTCGGATACTGTTGAATTGCTCTTAAGTTAGCACGAACAAAGGTTGCCTCGTTAAAAATGTTTCCGGAAAAACCCATTTGGGACAAAAACCGGTCGAAGGGAAAAAGAGTGAAATGCGTGCTTTCAGACCTAAGGACTTCATATTTGGAGAGAAACTTTGATGCCTTCGACCGAACACCTACAAGAAGTTAGTATAAAAGACAAATGAACAAGGAGAAGTTCATACCTTAGCAATAACATTGTTTGAGGAGTGATATGTTCTAATTATTTGGTAAATATTTGCCGTTCATCGTGACAAATTTGTAAGATCCCTTTTCGATGATATCAAGGACCTGATACGGTCATTCCCAATTTAGGCCGAGTTTTCCTTCGTTCGAGTTTCGAGTATTGAGGGTGACTTTTCTCAAGACTAAGTCCCCGATTCTAAAGTGGTGAAGGTTGGATCTTCGGTTATAGTACCTTTCGATACACTACTTTTTTGAGGCCATTTGGACGAGGGCGGCTTCCCATTTCTCATCTAGTAATTCGAGGCTTGTGTTCATAGCCTCGTGATTTGATTCTTCTGTTGTGTAACGAAAACTAGCACTAGGCTCCCCGACCTCGACCAGGATCAGGGCTTCGGCGCCATATACCAAGGAGAAAGGTGTTTACCCCATGCAGGATTTCGACGTTGTTCGATACGCCCAAAGGATTTGGGGAAAATTACTCTCCATTTTCCTTTAGCGTCGTTCTAACTTTTCTTTAGATTCTGAATGACGGTCTTGCCTGTTGACTCGGCCTGTCTGTTCCCACTATGATGGTACAACGTCGATAAGATCCTTTTTATTTTTTGATCTTCGAGAAACTTTGTTATCTTGCTGCCGATGAATTGTTTTCTATTGTCGCATACGATTTCGACAGGTATCCCGAATCGGCATATGATCTAATCCCTGATTCCTTAGGTTCCGACGGGAATTTCCCGCTTTAAATACTTGATTTATTTACTCCTCCAATCTCGGGTTAGGCTTGTGGAGATTATTTCGGCATGGCCTTCTTCGATCACTGACTTCGAAAGTTTTACGACAGTCCCCGAGCTGATTTCATCGTCTTCGACCGATGACCCCAAAATTGCAAGGGCGTCGGCCTCACTGTTTTGGTCTCGAGGTACACGCTGTAGGGTCCATTCTTTAAACTGATGTAATGTTACTTGCAATTTATCTAAGTACCTCTGCATTCGATCCTTTCGAACCTCGAAGGTTCTGTTGACTTGGTTTACCACCAGTAGGGAGTCACATTTGGCCTCGATGACTTCTACTCCCAAGATTTTATCTAGTTCGAGACCTGCAATCATGGCCCCATACTCGGCCTCATTGTTAGTCAACTTAGAAATTTTGATAGATTACCTAATTGTATTGCCTGTGGGCGGCTTCAAAATTATGCCTAGCCTAGACCCCTTCACATTTGAAGGCGTCGCCTTTGAAAAGGGTCCACACCCCCGATAATGTGCCCGATTTTAACAAAAGTTTCTTTTCGACCTCGGGTACGAGGGCTGGCATGGAGTCGGCCATGAAGTCTGCTAAAATTTGAGACTTGATGGCCGTTTGTGGTTGATACTCGATATCATAGCCACTGATTTCGATGACGCACTTGGCCAATCAGCCCGAGAGTTCGGGCTTGTGCAAAACATCACGAAGAGGATAAGTGGTAACCACACAAATTGGGTGACACTGGAAATATGGTTTTAATTTACTAAAGGCGCTTATTAAAGCAAGCGCTAATCTTTTTAAGTGTGGGTACGGGGTCTCGGCCTCACCTAACGTTCGACTAACATAGTATACTGGAAATTGTGTACCTTTCTCTTCTCGAACTAAGACCCCACTTACCGTGAATTCCGTGAATGCCATATATAAGTAGATTTGCTCGTCCGCTTTTGGGGTATGAAGCAATGGCGGGCTCGAGAGATACCGTTTTAACTCTTCCAATGCCTGTTGGCATTCCGGGGTCCAAGCGAAATTGCTCTTCTTTTTGAGTAGTGAGAAGAACCTATGACTTCGATCTGAAGATCTCGAGATGAACAGGCCCAAGGCAGCTATCCACCCTGTCAATCTTTTCACGGCCTTAACGCTGTCCACGACTTTGATGTCTTCGATTGCCTTGATTTTATCGGGGTTGATTTCGATTCCCCGATTCGACACCATAAAGCCTAGGAACTTGCCTGAGCCGACCCCGAAAGCACATTTCTCGGGGTTGAGCTTCATGTTGTATTTTCTCAATATGTTTAAGGTTTCTTGCAAATGTGTTAAATGGTCCTCTGCACATAGGGACTTAACTAACATATTGTCAATATATACCTCCACTGATTTACCTATTTGCTCTACGAACATTTTGTTCACTAGGAGTTGGTAGTAGCACCAGCATTTTTATCCAAATGGCATTATGTTATAACAATATGTGCATATTTAGTGATGAATGAAGTCTTTTCCTGATCCTCCGGGTTCATTTTGATTTGATTGTATCCGGAGTAGGTGTCGAGAAAACTAAGGATCTCGTGGCTGGCCGTGGCATCGATCATGTAATCGATATTCGGTAGAGGAAAAGAGTCTTTGGGACACGCTTTGTTTAAATATTTATAATCTACACACATCCTAAGTGTGTTCCCCCTTTTTAGGGACTACAACTATGTTTGCTAAACATTCGAGATGTTTTACTTCCCGAATGGGTCCTATCCTGTCACGACCCAGATTTCCCACCATCCGGACCGTGATGGGGCCAAACATCGCACTCGCTAGGCAAGCCAACGTTAGAGTTCTATTTACCTTTTCCCGATACTTTTTCTTTTATAATCAAAATTCAACAAGCTAACTCATCGAAATAGAAGCGAAAGTACATAATTAACTGATTATCCTTGCAAAAATAATAAAACCGAAACTATTACCACCCAGAAACTGGTGTCACAACTCACAACATTCTATGAATATCTACAAATATGAGTTTGAAATAATAATACATCTGTCTCCAAAGAGAAGTAAAACAGAAATGTAAAGCATAGGAGGGGACGCCAGGGCCTGCAGACACCTGCAGGACTACCTTGGGTCTCCCAGACGAATAACTGCAACCGACCTCTCGATCAGCCAGAATCAGCTCCCAAATCTGCACAGAATTATAGAATGTAGCATCAATACAACCGACCCCATGTACTGGTAAGTGCCGAGCCAAATCTCAACGAGGTAGTGACGAGACCACGGGGGGGGGGGGGGGGGGGGGGGGGGGGGGGCATTTATAATATAACCTGTATTTAGTTTATAATAAAGCAAAAAAGAAGTACGAAATAAAATAAAACAGTAACTTGCAGTAAATAGATACAGAACCCCGTTATCTTGCTAGTACTCAGCTATAACCAATTCTTAAGAAAGTTTCAATGCTACAGAATGAAATCACAATAGAAGCAGCTCAAATAAACAACCAAATGATGCGGCGTGCATCCTGATCCCACCATATAATCAGCAACAATATGGACATTCACCCTTATTCTTCCTGTTGCAGTGTGCAACCCGATCCCACCTGTCCACCCTTATTACTCCTTAATATATCACCCTTATTCCTTCTGTTGCAGCGTGCAACCCGACCCCACATATGTACCCTTATTACTCCTTGTTGCGGCGTGCAACCCGATTTCACTAGACAATCATCAGTCATATATAAGAACAAATGTTTCACAATTTAGCTCAAACCCTCCGAAACATGTATGCCTCAAACCAATGTAAACGGAAAACAAATCAATTAGGGAACTTAACTAATTATTACTACACAGCGAGACCAACCGGAATGTTCCATGAAACACTGACAACCAGCTTAACAATTAATGTACCACAATGAAACTACGAAACAACTAATACTTTCAAATAAGTAAAACAATATCTAACAAAATCAAGTACACATAGAAGCATCAATTAGCATGAAACAGTTAAGACAGGAAGAAAATAAATTGGGAACGGGGAAGGGAGCAGGTAAACAAGTAATTTGGCGGTGCATAGGTACTCGTCACCTCACCCATACGCCACACACATGCAATTTCACATAGCAATTAAGTCTGTGATTCCTAATCCCTCAAGTCGAAGTTAGACCAAACACTTACCTCAATTTGACGGCCAATTCAACGCTCAATTATCACTTTTCCTCTATTTTCCACCTCCGAACCACTCGTGTCTAGTCAATATCAACTTAATGACATCAATTATCGCTAAAACATTTCCCCCAAAAAGTCAAAAGTTGACCCTGGGCCCGCTTGGTCAAAATCCAAAATTTGGACCAAAACCCGATTACCCATTCACCCCCGAGCCCGGATATACAATTGGTTTTGGAATCCGACATCAATTTGGGGTCTAAATCCCCCAAATTTCGAAATTCCTAAGTTCTACCTAAAAATCCATAATTCTACCATGAAATTTCCAGATTCTAGGTTGAAATCTTGTAAAAAGTTATAAAAGATTGAAAGGAATTAGGTAGAATCACTTACCTACGATTTGGAGAAGATTGGGTCTTTGGAAAATCGCTTCTTGAGGTTTACGGTTCAAAAGAATTGAAGACTGGGTGAAATATCCGTTTAAAATCGTTTTTGAACAGCTGTAGTCATTGCAAATGCGATCACATGTTCACAAATGCGAACTCGCAAATGCGGACACTACCTCGCAAATGCGAAGTATGGCCTGGGCTTGCTAGCATTGCAAATGCGAACAACTGTTCGCAAAAGCCGCCTTATCTGGTCGCAATTGCGACATTTGAGCCTCGCAATTGCGAAGGTCACCTCCCAGCTCTTCTGATCGCAAATGCAAAATTATCTTTGCAACTGCGATGCTCGCATTTATGAGCCAGACTTCGCAAATGCGACGTCTGCAGATCTGAAGCACACCAGCAAAATTTCTTAAGTCCAAATCACTTCGTGGCCCATCCGAAACTCACCCGAGCCCCCGGGGCTCCAAACCAAACATGCACGCAAGTCTAAATACATCATACGGACTTGCTCGTGCTATCAAATCACAAAAATAACACTTAAAACTACGGATTTATCATCAAAACTCATGACATTTTCAAGATAGTTTCTAAACTTCTATTTTCTCAACCAAGGTCCGAATCACGTCAAATAAATTCCAATTTCTACCAAATTTCACAGACATGACTCAAATATTATAATAAACCTGTACCGGACTCCGGAACCAAAATATAGGCTCGATACCAATGTGATCAACCATTAACCATTTTCTTTAATTCTATGGATTTTCAGTCTTACAATTTTCATCAAAATTTCATTTTTCGAGCTTGGGACCTCGGAATTTGATTTCGGGCATACGCCCAGGTCTCATATTTTATTACGGAGCCACCGGGATCATCGGAACACGGTCCAGGTAAAAATCATTTTAAATTTCAAATTTTTTTATTTCTTCGACTTTTCCCAAAGTGCTTTCTGGAATTACGCCCAGACTACGTACGCATATCGAGAAGGATAATTATAAGATTTTTAAGGCTAATGAGCGTGGAATAAGTCCTAAAACAAAAGATGACCCCTTGGGTCATCACAATCTCCACCTCTAAAACAACTGTTCTTCCTCGGACGGACATAGAAAAGTACCTGAACTGGCGAACAAGTGCGGATATCTACTCTGTATGTATGGCTCGGACTCCCATGTAGCTTCCTCAAACGACTGACCTCTCCACTACACTCAAACGGAAGGGTAACTCTTCGACCTCAGCTGTCGAACCTGCCGGTCTAGATTGGCTACCAGCTCCTCCTCATAAGTCAAATCCTTGTCCAACTAGACAGAGCTGAAGTCTAATACATGGGACGGGTCACCATGATACTTCCAGAGCATGGACACATGAAATACTGGATGAACAGACGATAACCCTGGAGGCAACGTCTATAAGCCACCTCCCCCACTCTCTCGAGAATCTCAAATATCCCGATATACTTAGGGCTCAACTTTCCCTTCTACCCAAACCTCATGAAACCCTTCATGGGCGATACCCGAAGCAATACTCTCTCCCCGTCCATGAATACCACATTAGGAACTCTACGGTCGGCATAACTCTTTTGCCTGGACTGAGCTGAACGAAGGCGATCCTGAATAATCTTGACCTTGTCCAAGGACTCCTGCACTAAGTTTGTACCCAACAACCAAGCCTCCTCCGGCTCAAACCACCCAATTGGCGACCAGCACCGTCTACCATGTAACGCTTCAAAGGGAGCCATCTAAATGCTCGACTGGTAGCTATTATTGTAGGCAAACTCCGCTAATGACAAGAACTGCTCCCAAGAACCTACAAAGTCAATGCCACAGGCGCGGAGCATATCTTCCAAGATCTGAATAGTACGCTCGGACTGTCCGTCCGTCTGAGGGTGAAAGTACTCAACTCGACCCGCGTACCCAACTCACGCTGAACTACCCTCCAAAAGTTCGAGGTCAACTGCGTACCTCAATTATAAATGATCGACACAGGCACACAATGAAGACGGACGATCTCCCGAATATAAATCTCTGCTAACCGCTCCGAGGAATAGGTGATTGCCATAGGAATGATGTGCGGTGACTTAATCAGCCTAATAATAACCCACACAGCGTCGAACTTCTTCTTAGTCCGTGGAAGTCCAAAAACAAAGTCCATAGTGATACGCTCCCACTTCCACTCAGGAATCTCAATCTGCTGAAGCAAACCACTGGGTCTCTGGTGCTCATACTTCACCTGCTGATAATCCAGGCACCGAGCTACATAAGCCACTATATCCCTTTTCATCCTCCTCCACCAATAATGCTTCCGTAGGTCCTGGTATATATCTTGGCAGTGCCCGAGTGGATAGAATACCAAGAACTGTGAGCCTTATCAAGGGTATCAACATTAGGAACACATACCCGACCCTGCATCCTTAAAACACCGTCATCCCCAACTATAACCTGCTTGGCACCACCGTGTCGAACTGTATCCCTAAGGGCCATCAAGTGAGGGTCATCATACTGCCGATCTCTGATATGCTCAAACAAGGAAAATCGAGCGACTGTACAACACAGAACACGGTGGGGCTCTGAAATATCCAATCTCAGAAACTGATTGGCCAAAGTCTGAATATCTGAAGCTAGTGGTCTCTCATCGACCGGAATGAAACCAAGGCTGCAAATACTCACTATCTTCCTACTCAATGCATCGACCACATAATTGGCCTTTCCTGGATTATAAAATATCTTGACGTCATAGTCTTTCAATAGCTCTAACCATCTCCTCTGCCTGAAATTGAGATCCTTTTGCTTGAAAAAATACTGAAGGCTGCGATTATCCATGTATACTTCACATGGCACACCATAAAGATAGTGCCTTCAAATCTTCAATGCGTGAACAATGGCTGCCAAATCTAAGTCATGAACAAGGTAATTCTTCTCATGAACCTTCAACTGGTAAGATGCACATGCAATCACCCTGCCCTCCTGCATCAATACCGCTCTGAGCCCAACACGGGAGGCATCGCAATATACTGTGTAAGATCTTGAACCTGATGGTAATACTAACACCGGTGTTGTAGTCAAAGCTGTCTTGAGCTTTTGAAAGATCGCCTCACACTCGTCCGACCATCTGAACGAGGCACCCTTTTGTGTCAACCTGGTCATCGGGGCTGATATAGATGAAAAGCCCTATACAAATCGACGATAATAACCCGCCAAACCCAAGAAGCTCCTGATCTCTGTAGCTGAAGTGGGTCTAGGCCAATTCTTGACTGCCTCAATCTTCATAGGATACACCTGAATACCCTATGCTGATACGACGTGACCCAAGAAACCAACTGAATCAAACCAAAACTCGCACTTCAAAAATTTAGCATACAACTGACTATCTCTCAAAGTCTGGAGCACTATCTGAAGGTGCTGCTCTTCCTCCTCCCGGCTGCGGGAGTATATCAAAATTTCATCAATAAATACAATCACAAATGAATCAAGGCAAGATGCGGGGGCATCGGTAAACTCAAAGGACATCACCAAAAACTCATAGTGCCCATATTTCGTCCAGAAAGTTGTCTTAGGGACATCAGACGCTCTAATCCTCAACTGATGGTAGCCAGATCTCAAGTCAATCTTTGAAAATGCTTTGGCACCCTGAAGGTGATCAAAGAAATCATCAATCCTCTGCAACAGATACTTGTTCTTGATTGTGACCTTGTTCAACTACCGATAATCTATACACATCCTCATTGACCCATCCTTCTTCTTCACAAACAAAACCGGTGCACCCTAGGGCGAGACACTAGGTCTAATAAAGCACTTATCAAGCAAATCCTATAGCTGTTCCTTCAACTCTTTCAACTCTGGCGGGGCCATCCGGTATGGCGGAATAGAAATGGGTTGGGTGCCTGAAGCCACATCAATGCAAATGTCAATATCCCTGTCGGGTGGCATCCCCGGCAGGTCTACAATAAATACCTTAGGAAACTCTCGAACAATAGGCACAGAATCTATAGAAGGAACCTCAGCACTAGAATCACGAACATAAGCCAAATAGGCCAAATATCCCTTCTCGACCATACGCCGAGCCTTCATATAAGAAACAACCTATTGGAAGAATGACCAGAGGTCCCCTCCACTCTAATCGAGGCAACCCTGGCAAGGCTAAGGTCATTGTCTTGGCATGACAGTCGAAGATAGCATGATAAGGTGACAGCCAATCCATGCCCAATATAACATCGAATCAACAATATCAAGAAGAAAAAGGTCTATACTAGTCTCAAGACCCCCAATAACGACCAAACACGAGCGATAAACACGATCTACCACAATAGCATCCCCCACGGGGGTGGACACATATACAGGGGCACTCAAGGAATCATGGGGCACAACTAAATATGAAGCAAAATAAGAGGACACATAAGAGTAAGTAGACCTCGGATCAAATATGACTGAAGCATCTCTACTACAAACTGAAACAGTACCCGACATGAAGAAAATAAATTGGGAACGGGGAAGGGAGCAGGCTAAACAAGTAATTTGGCGGCGCATAGGTACTCGTCACCTCACCTATACGCCACACACATGCAATTTCACATAGTAATTAAGTCAGGGATTCCTAATCCCTCATGTTGAGTTAGACCAAACACTTACCTCAAACATCTGAACTACTCGTATCTAGTCAACATCAACTTAATGACATCAATTATCACTAAAGAAACCAATTCCAATACATAATTATAAGTTTCCCAACATTTTCCCCAAAAAGTCAAAAATCGACCANCCCCCCCCCCCCCGAGCCCGGATATACAATTGGTTTTTGAATCCGACCTCAATTTGATGTCTAAACCCCAAATTTTGAAATTCCTAAGTTCTACCCAAAAGTCCCAAATTTTACCATAAAAATTCTAGATTATAGGTTGAAATCTTGTAAAAAGTTGTAAAAGATTGAAAGGAATTAGTTAGGAATAACTTTCCTATGATTTGGAGAAGATTGAGTCTTTGGAAAATCGCTTCTTGAGGTTTAGGGTTCGAAAGAATTGAAGAATGGGTAAAAAATCTGTCTAAAATCGTTTTTGAACAGCTGCAGTCATTGCAAATGCGATCACAGGTTCGCAAATGCGAACTCGTAAATGCGGACACTACCTCGCAAATGCGAAGTATGGCCTGGGCCTTCTAGCATCGCAAATGCGAACAACTGTTCGCAAAAGCGGTTGTTCTGGTCGCAATTGCGACATTTGAGCATTGCAATTGCGAAGGTCACCTCCCAGCCCTTCTGATCACAAATGCAAAATTATCTTCGCAAATGCGATGCTCACATTTGCGAGCCATACTTCGCAAATGCGACGTCTGCATACCTGAAGCACACTAGCAAAATTTCTTAAGTCCAAATCACTCTGTGGCCCATCCAAAACTCAGCCGAGCCCTCGGGGCTCCAAACCAAACATGCACGCAAGTGTAAAATATCATACGGACTTGCTCGTGCCATCAAGTCACAAAAACAACACTTAAAACTACGTATTTAGCACCAAAACTCATGACATTTTCAAGATAATTACAAAACATCTATTTTCTCAACCAATGTCCGAATCGCGTCAAACAAATTCTGATTTCTAGCAAATTTCATAGACATGACTCAAAAATAAACCTGTACCGGGCTCCGGAACCAAAATACGGGCCCGTACCAACGTGATCAAACATTAATCATTTTCTTTAATTCTATGGATTTTTAGTCTTACAATTTTCATCAAAAATTCATTTCTCGAGCTTGGGACCTCGGAATTCAATTCCGGGCATACGCTCAGGTCCCATATTTTATGACGGACCCACCAGGACCGTCGGAACACGGCCCGGGTCCGTTTACTCAAAATATTGACCAAAGTCAACTATAAATCATTTTAAATTTCAAAAATTATCATTTCTTCAATTTTTCACATAAATACTTTCTGGAATTACGCCCGGACTGTGCATGCATATCGAGGAGGATAATTATAAGATTTTTAAGGCTAATGAGCGGTGGAATAAGTCCTAAAACACAAGATGACCCCTTGGGTCATCACAATCTTCACCTCTAAAATAACCGTTCGTCCTCGAATGGTCATAGAAAAGTACCTAAATTGGCGACAAATGGGGATATGTACTCTACATGTCCGGCTCGGACTCCCAAGTAGCTGCCTCAACAGGCTGACCTCTCCACTGCACTCAAACTGAAGGGTAACTCTTTGACCCCAGCTGCCGAACCTGCCGGTCTATAATGGCTACCGACTCCTCCTCATAAGTCAAATCCTTGTCCAACCAGACAGAGCTGAAGTCTAATACGTGGGACGGGTCACTATGATACTTCCGGAGCATGGACACATGAATACTAGATGAACTGACGATAACCCTGGAGACAACGTCTATAAGCCACCTCCCCCCCTCTCTCGAGAATCTCGAATATCCCGATATAATTAGGGCTCAACTTTCCCTTCTTCCCAAACCTCATGACACCATTGATGGGCGATACACGAAGCAATTGTCTCTCCCCGACCATGAATACCACATCATGAACTTTACGGTCGGCATAACTCTTTTTCTGGACTGAGCTGAACGAAGGCTATCCTGAATAATCTTGACCTTGTCCATGGCCTCCTGTACTAAATCTGTACCCAACAACCGAGCCTCTGAAACGACCCGATCGGTTGTTCCGTGAGATTAGCCCCGTTTTCCCCATTTCTATTTTATCATATGTTGCTTAGCCTATTTATGTTGTGTTGGGCGGTTGGTTCGGGTTCGGAGTTGGTGAGAATTGAGACACTTAGTCTCTTAAATTAGCTTAATAGTTGAAAAAGTAAACTGGGAGTTGACTTGTTGGTAAATGACCTCGGAATGCATATTTTATGGCTCGGATAGCTTTGTTAGGTGATTTCGGACTTAGGAGTGTGTTCGGAATGAAGTTTCGATTACCGGTGTAGAATTAGGCTTCAATTGGTGAAAGTTAGTTTTTGGCGATTTCCGGTCGGCAATGGAAAATAGGCTATCGGGGTCGGAATGGTATTCTGGAAGTTGGAGCAGGTTTGTAATGGAATTTTGGATATGTGTGCAAAATTTCAGGTTAATTGGAGGTGCTCTGGTTAGTTTCGGCATCGTTGGCAAAATTTAGAAGTTTCAAAGTTCATAGGTTTGAAATTGATGTAATTTTGGTGTTTTTCTGTTGTTTTTGGTGGTTCGAAGGCTCGATTAAGTTTGAATGATGTTATGGGGTGTGTTGGTAGGATTGGTTGAGGTCCCGGGGGCCTCGGGTGTATTTCGGATGCTCAAACGGGCACTTTTTGGCCTTAAGAAGTCTGCTGTTTTTTGGTGTTTTAGCAGCAGTGAATCCTTCAATGCGATCACGTGGACTCATCCGCGATCGCGTAGAGTAAAAGAGTGGGGAAGGCGGTTTTATCTATGAGATTGCGTGGTTAGGATTGCGATCGCATAGGTTGATCAGGTAAAGCAGTGCGATCGCGTGGGTGTTGGTGCGGTCGCATAGAGGTTCTGAGGCGCGTGTGTGGAATGATTGTTTATTCTATGCGATCATGTGAGTTGGTGTGCGATCACGTAGAGTGGTCTGGGGTGTGCATTACGATCGCGTGGCTAGAGCCGCGATCGCACTAAGGAAATTATTGCTGGGCAGAATGTTTTAAAGGCCATTTGTGCTAGATTAGCTCATTTCTTTCCTCCATTTTTGAACGAGCTGAGAGCTATTTGAGAGGGATTTGAAGAATAAACCAAGGAGGATCGCTTGGAGGTAAGGTTCCAACTTCATAACTCGTTTATATGTCATTTTCTAAGTAATTAAATCGGAAAATTGTAGAAATTAAACCCAAATTTGGGGAAGAAAGGTGCATGGAATTGGAATTTTCTTTTGAGGATTTGAGTAGGCAATTGTGGTCCAATTTTAGTGTTCTTGGTATGTATAAAATCGTGGGAGGATGAGGATTCAAGTGATGTAAATTTTATCGATTTTCGAGATGTGGGCCTGGGGCTCTGGTTTTGCCGAATTTCGAGAATTTTGTATAAATTGATAGTTTTCGATTGGGTTGTGTTCCTTTAGCGTATATTGATGATGTTGATCTGGTTTTGGTTAGATTCGGAGCAATCGGGATCCAATTTGAGGGGCAAGAGCATCGCAGATTAGTGTTGTGTCCCGATAGAGGTAAGTAATGGTTATAAATCTTGTCCTGAGGGAATGAAACCCCGGACTTCATATTTCTTACTGTTTTTAGAATGGCGCACATGTCAGATGCCGAATATGTAGCGCGCACCGATTTTTAGATTGGACTTGGTCCTATCCGCGGCAACTGTTGAGTTGCGTATTTACTCTAAATCATATGTTAAATTGTGTTCTAAAGACTATTGCTATATTTGGGTTATAAGCCATGTTTTGGGCCTCGTGCCGACTTGTTTAAGACCCCTTGGGGGCTTTTACTCCTCACTGTTGATTCATGATTTACACTCAGTCATATTGTGATTACTGTTTTTGAAACTCAACCTTGTTTACACTATTTTGAAGATATAAAATGATGTTTTGGGTCGAGTATCTCATTTTACTGATACGCCCGAGGGGCTTTTGAGAGGTTCTGACTGAGTGAGGCCGAGGGCCTGATTTTTGAGGATATGATACGCCACGAGGTGGCTTGATATTAGCGTTTGGGCTGAAGGACCCCCTCTAGAGTCTGTAACACCCCCAATGAGCGCAGGTACCTACTGAGTGCTGAGTGCCGAGTGATGAGTAATTGGGAGGCATGAGTGACACTGAGGTTGCTCGAGGGGCTGATACTGAGTGGTTGTGAGGTGCTGAGTGATGTTCTGCCCGAGGGGCGATTTATGATTCATGTTTTTGCTCGACGGGCTACTTATGATTTATTTCATTTTTACACTAAATCTTTCGGTTATTTTTATTTCTGAAATTGTTGGAAAACATATTTTTCAAAGGATTTTTCAGAAGTTGGTTTTAAGGCATGATGATTTCATATATCTATGTATATACTGTTGGAAAGAAAGGCTGTGCATATTGTGAATTGATGATATTGATTTTTATGTATTTCTTGCCACTTAGACTTGATTTATTCTCATCACTATTGAGGTGGCGTACTCACATTACTCCCTGCACCCCTGTGTGCAGATTCAGGTACAGACACCGAGTGTTAGCCATCTATTCTGTGCGGAGCCGGAGTTCGGGATATAGAGGTAGCTGTTTAGCGTCCCAGCATCTCTGTTTTCCCTTCTTTTGTTATATCTAGCTATTCGTTTGGAGGTTTTGTATTATAATAGTAGACTTGCTGGTATATTTCTTAGATGCTCATGACATGTTGACTCCGGATTTTGGGGATGGTTTAGACTATTTAGCTGTTTATTTTGCCTAATGAATTCAGTAATTTTATATACTTTATGAAATGTTGAAAAATGATTGGGATTTTAGAAAGAAACTGTAATTATGTAATTATTGGCTAGCCTAGTTCCACGATAGGCGCCATCACGGCCTATTTAGGAATTGTGGTCGTGACAAGTTGGTATCAGAGCCTAGGTTACAAAGGACTCAGCGGTCATGAGCAGGTTTAGTAGAGTCTTGCGGATCGGTACGGAGACGTCTGTACTTATCTTCGAGAGGATGTGGAACCCTCAGGAACAATATTATTTTCTTGAATTCTGTCGTGCCATGTTGTTGATTCTGGAAATCTAAACTTTTGTTGTTTCCCTCTCTCACAGATAGTGAGGACTCGTGCTACCGATCAGGATGATCAGCCACCAGCTAGACTAGCGATAGGTCGAGGCCATGGTGGAGGTAGGGGCCAGCCCGTGCAGCATCCAGGCAGTGCCAGTTGATCCCCTTACGGTTCAGGTTCAGATTCCCGCAACACATACTCCAACGGGACAGGCTCAGGCATCGACAGTGCCTATTGTTATTCCAGGTCATCAGGAGACCTTGGCCCAGATCTTGACGGTGTGTACCACCCTTTCTCAGGCAGTTGCCGCTACTTCTCAGGCTGGGGGAGGCAGTCAGACTCCAGTTTCCCGAATGCCTGAGTAGGGTACTCAGGGCCAGCAGACACCGAGGGAGGTTCCAGCCCAGCCAGTTGCTCCAGTTCGGGACTTTGTGGTTCTACCTATGCCAGAAGATGAGCAACGTAGACTGGAGAGGTTTAGTAGAATACAGCCTCCGACATTCAGTGGTGCTGAGGGAGAGGATGCCCAGGATTTTCTAGATAAGTGTCAGCGGATGCTGCGTACTGCTGGGGTTTTGGAGACCAATGGGTCTCATTTGTTACATTTTAGTTTTCTGGTGCTGCTTTCATTTGGTGGGAATCTTTTGAGAGGCATAGGCCTGTTGGTTCAGCACCCCTCACCTGACAGCAGTTCTCCACTATCTTTTTGGAGAAATATATACCTCAGTATCACAGGGAGGAGCAACGCAGGCTTTTTGAGCAGCTGCGTCAGGGTGAGCTATCAGTGATCGATATGAGATGCGGTTTTCGGAGTTGGCTCGTCATGCTACCGAGTTGGTCCCTACTGATAGGGAGAGGGTTAGGAGGTTCATGAATGCCCTCACTTATCAGCTCCGCCTATTTATGACTCGGGAGAGAGTATCAGATGCTACATTCGAGCAGGTTATTGACATTGCCCAAGATATTGAGTCGGTTCTCCGCCAGGAGCGGGAGGAGAGGGAGGCCAAGAGGCCTCGTGGATCGGGCAGTTCTAGAGGTGCTCCTTTCAAGGGGCAATTTCAGCATGGTAGAGGCCGTTCATTCAGGCCTCCTCAGTAAGTCCGTCCAACTTATAGTGGTGTATCTTCGGGGCATGGTCCCCGTGGTTCTCAGCCAAGCCGTAATTCCTTTGGTGCCCTCCCATATCAGAATGCAGGTCGAGCACCACCAGTTCAGAGTTCTTCTATGCATGAGTCTTCTAGTGGCTGTTCTGGTGCCAGGGGTTTCTATCAGTCCCCGCCTCCAGCTCCAGGGAGTTGTTTTGAGTGTGGAGAGTTTGGGAACATGTGGAGGCAGTGTCCCCGTCTTCCCGGCGGTTCTTCTCAGTAGAGGGGCCAGCCCTCGACTTCAGCTCCACTAACTTCACCATCTGCCCAGGCAGCCAGGGGTGGTAGTCAGTCAGCTAGAGGCCGCCCTAGAGGGAGAGGTCGAGCAGATGGAGGTCATGCCCGTATGTATGACTTTCCAGCTAGGCCGGATGCTATGGCCTCCGATGTAGTGATCGCAGGTATTGTCTCAGTCTATTACCGAGATGCTTTGGCTTTATTTGACCCTGGTTCTACATATTCCTAGTTTTCTTTATATTTCGCCCATTTTCTGGATATGCCCCGTGAGTCTTTAGTTATCTTTTTTCATGTGTCGATTCCGGTGGGCGATACTGTTGTTTGGACCGTGTGTATCGGTCGTGTGAGATATGTATTAGGGGTCTGGAGACCCGAGTGGACCTATTGTGAGATTAGCCTCGTTTTCCCCGTTTCTGTTTTATCGTATGTTTCTAAGCATGTTTATGTTGTGTTGGGCGGTTGGTTCGGGTTCGGAGTGGTCGTGGTGAGAATTGAGACACTTAGTCTCTTAAATTAGCTTAATAGTTGAAAAAGTCAACTGGGAGTTGACTTATTGGTAAACGACCTTGGAATGCGGATTTTATGGCTTGGATAGATTCGTTAGGTGATTTCGGACTTAGGAGTGTGTTTGGAATGAAGTTTCGATTTCCGGTGTGGAATTAGGCTTCAATTGGCAAAAGTTAGTTTTTGACGATTTTCGGTCGGCAATGGAAAATAGGCTATCGGGGTCAGAATGGGATTCCGGAAGTTGGAGCAGGTTCGTAATGTCATTTTGGATATGTGTGCTAAATTCAGGTCAATCGGAGGTGCTCTGGTTGGTTACGGCATCGTTGGCGAAATTTAGAAGTTTCAAAGTTCATAGGTTTGAAATTGATGTAATTTTGGTGTTTCGAAGGCTCGACTAAGTTTGAATGATGTTATGGGGTGTGTTGGTAGGATTGGTTGAGGTCCCGGGGGCCTCGGATGTATTTCGGATGCTCAAACGGGCACTTTTTGGCCTTAAGAAGTCTGTTGTTTTCTGGTGTTTTAGCAGCAGAGAATCCTTCAATGCGATCATGTGGACTCATTCGCGATCGCGTAGAGTAAAAGAGTGGGTAGGGCATTTTGTTCTATGAGATCGCGTGGTTACGATTGCGATCACATAGGTTGGTCAGGTAAAGCAGTGCGACCGCGTAGGTGTTGGTGCGGTCGCGTAGAGGTTCTGAGGCGCATGTGTGGAATGATCGTTTGTTCTATGCGATCGCGTGAGTTGGTGTGCGATCACGTAGAGTGGTCTGGGGTGTGCATTACGATCGCGTGGCTAGATCCGCGATCGCACTGAGGAAATTAATTGCTGGGCAGAATGTTTTAAAGGCCATTTGTGCTAGATTAGCTCATTTCTTTCCTCCATTTTTGAACGAGCTGAGAGCTATTTGAGAGGGATTTGAAGAAGAAATAAAGGAGGCTCGCTTGGAGGTAAGTTTCCAACTTCATAACTCGTTTATATGTCGTTTTCTAAGTAAGTAAATCGGAAAATTGTTGAAATTAAACCCAAATTTGGGGAAGAAAGGTGCATGGAATTGAAATTTTCTTTTGAGGATTTGAGTAGGAAATTGTGGTCCGATTTTAGTGTTCTTGGTATGTATAAAATCATGGGAGGACGAGGATTCTAGTGATGTAAATTTTATCGAATTCCGAGATGTGGGCCTGGGGCTCTAGTTTAGCCGAATTTCGAGAATTTTGTATAAATTGATAGTTTTTGATTAGGTTGTGTTCCTTTAGCGTATATTGATGACGTTGATCTGGTTTTGGTTAGATTTGGAGCAATCGGGAGCCAATTTGAGAGGCAAGAGCATCGCGGATTAGTGTTGTGGCCCGATAGAGGTAAGTAATGGTTATAAATCTTGTCCTGAGGGAATGAAACCCCAGACTTCATATTCCTCACTGTTTTTAGAATGCCACACATGTCGGATGCCGAATATGTAGCGCGCATGATTTTCGGATTGGACTTGGTCCTATCCGCGACAACTGTTGAGTTGCGTATTTACTCCATATGTTAAATTGTGTTCTAAAGACTATTGCTATATTTGGGTTATAAGCCATGTTTGGGGCCTCATGCCAACTTGTTTAAGACCCCTTGGGGGATTTTACTCCTCACTGTTAATTCATGATTTACACTCAGTCATATTCTGATTACTGTTTTTCGAACTCAACCTTATTTACACTATTTTGAAGATATAAAATGATGTTTTCGGTCGAGTATCCCATTTTACTGATACGCCCGAGGGGCTTTTGAGATATTCTGACAGAGTGAGGCCGAGGGCCTGATTTGTGAGGATATGATATGCCACGAGGTGTCTTGATATTAGCGCTTGGGCTGAACGAGCCCCTCCAGAGTCTGTACACAGCGCCAGTGAACACAGGTACCTACTGAGTGCTGAGTGCCGAGTGCCGAGTGCCGAGTGATGAGTGATTGGGAGGCATGAGTGATAGTGAGGTTGCCTGAGGGGATGATACTGAGTGGTTGTGAGGTGCTGAGTGATGTTCTGCCCGAGGGGCAATTTATGATTCATGTTTTTGCTCGAGGGGCTACTTATGATTTATTTCATTTTTACACTAAATCTTTCAGTTATTTTTATTTCTAAAATTGTTGGAAAACATATTTTTCAAAGGATTTTTCAGAAGTTGGTTTTAAGGCATGATGATTTCATATATCTATGTATATATTGTTGGAAAGAAAGGTTGTGCATATTGTGAATTGATGATATTGATTTTTATGTATTTCTTGCCACTTAGACTTGATTTATTCTCATTACTACTGAGTTGGCGTACTCACATTACTCCCTGCACCCCTGTGTGCAGATTCAGGTGCAGATACCGAGCGTTGTCCATCTATTCTGTGCGGAGCCGGAATTCGGGATATAGATGTAGCTGTTTAGCGTCCCATCATCTCTATTTTCCCTTCTTTTGTTATATCCAGCTATTCGTTTGGAGGGTTTGTATTATAATAGTAGACTTGTTGGTATATTTCTTAGATACTCATGACATGTTGACTCCGAATTTTGGGGATGGTTTAGACTATTTAGCTGTTTATTTTGCCTAATGAATTCAGGGCAGTGCCAGTTGATCCCCTTACGATTCAGGTTCAGATTCCCGCCACAGATACTCCGACGGGACAGGCTCAGGCACCGACAGTGCCTATTGTTATTCCAGGTCTTCAGGAGACCTTGGCCCAGATCTTGACGGTGTGTACCACCCTTTCTCAGGCAGTTGCCGCTACTTCTCAGGCTGGGGGAGGTAGTCAGACTCCAGTTTCCCGAACGCCTGAGCAGGGTACTCAGGCCAGCAGACACCGAGGGAGGTTCTAGCCCAGCCAGTTGCTCCAGTTCGGGACTTTGTGGTTCCAGCTATGCTAGAGGACGAGCAGCGTAGATTGGAGAGGTTTAGTATACTACAGCCTTTGACATTCAGTGGTGCTGAGGGCGAGGATGCCCAGGGTTTTCTAGATAAGTGTCATCGGATGCTGCGTACTGCTGGGATTTTGGAGATCGGTGGGGTCTCATTTGCTACATTTCAGTTTTCTGGTGGTGCTTTCACTTGGTGGGAGTCTTTTGAGAGGCGTAGGCCTGTTGGTTCAGCACCCCTTACCTGGCAGCAGTTCTCTACTATCGTTTTGGAGAAGTATGTACCTCAGTCTCACAGGGAGGAGCAACACAGGCTTTTTGAGCAGCTGCGTCAGGGGGAGCTATCAGTGATGTGGTATGAGATAAGGTTTTCGGAGTTGGTTCGTCATGCTACCGAGTTGGTCCCTACTGATAGGGAGAGGGTTAGGAGGTTTTTGAATGCCCTCACTTATCAGCTCCACTTATTTATGACTCGAGAGAGATTATTAGATGCTACATTCGAGTAGGTTGTTTACAGTGCCCGAGATATTGAGTCGGTTCGCCGCCAGGAGCGGGAGGAGAGGAAGGCCAAGAGGCCTCGTGGATCGGGAAGTTCTAGTGGTGCTCTTTTCAAGAGGCAGTTTCAGCATGGTAGAGGTCGTTCATTCAGGCCTCCTCAGTAAGTCCGTCCAGCTTATAGTGGTGTATCTTCGGGGCATGGTCACTGTGGTTCTCAGCCAGGCCGTACTTCATTTGGTTCCCTCCCAGATCAGGGTGCAGGTCGAGCACCACCAGTTCAGAGTTCTTGTATGCATGAGCCAGTGGCCGTTCTGGTGCCAGGGGTTTCTATCAGTTCCCGCCTCCAGCTCCAGGGAGTTGTTTTGAGTGTAGAGAGTTTGGGCACATATGGAGGCGGTGTCCCTGTCGTCCCGGTGGTTCTTCTCAGTAGAGTGACCAGCACTCGACTTTAGCTCGAGTCACTTCACCACCCGCCCAGGCAGCTAGGGGTGGTAGTCAGTCAGCTAGAGGTCGCCCTAGAGGGGGAGGTCGAGCAGGTGGAGGTCATGCCCGTATGTATGCATTTCCAGCCAGGCCGGATGCTATGGCATCTGATGCAGTGATCGTAGGTATTGTCTCAGCCTATTGCCGAGATGCTTTGGCTTTATTTGACCCTGGTTCTACATATTCCTATGTTTCTTCATATTTGCTCATTTTCTGGATATGCCCCGTGAGTATTTAGTTATCTCTGTTCATGTGTCGACTCCGGTGGGCGATACTGTTGTTGTGGACCGTGTGTATCGATCGTGTGTGATATGTATTGTGGGTCTGGAGACCCGAGTGGACCTACTATTACTCAGCATGGTCGATTTTGATGTGATATTGGGCATGGATTGGTTATCTCCGTGTCATGCTGTTCTTGATTGTCACGCTAAGACCGTGACCTTATATATGCCGGGATGTCCAGGGGTTGAGTGGAGAGGTTCTTTTGAGTATATGCCTAGTAGGGTGATTTCCTACCTGAAGGCTCATCGCATGGTTGAGAAGGGGTGTCTATCTTATCTGGCGTTTGTGAGGGATGTCAGTGCTGAGACTCCCTCTATTTATTCGGTTCCTGTGGTCTGTGACTTTCCAGACGTGTTTCCTGCAGACCTACCGGGCATGCCGCCTGACAGGGACATTGATTTTGGTATTGACCTGGTGCCAGGTACCCAGGCTATTTCTATTCCACCTTATCATATGGTACCAGCGGCGCTAAAGGAATTAAAGGAGCAGATTCAGGAACTCCTAGATAAAGGGTTCATTCGGCCTAGTGTGTCACCTTAGGGTGCACCGGTGTTGTTTGTAAAGAAGAAGGATGGTTCTATGCGTATGTGTATTGATTATCGGCAAGTGAAGAGAGTTACAGTGAAGAATCGGTATCCCTTGCCTCGTATAGATGATTTGTTTGATTAGTTGTAGGGTGCCAGGGTATTTTCCAAGATTGACTTATGTTCCGGTTATTATTAGTTGAAGATTCAGGAGCCAGACATCCCGAAGACTGCTTTCAGGACTAGATATGGTCATTATGAGTTCCTGGTTATGTCATTTGGGCTGACCAATTCCCCAGCAGCCTTTATGCACCTGATGCATAGTGTATCTCAGCCTTATCTAGATTCTTTCGTCATCGTGATTATTGATGATATCTTGGTGTATTCCTGATCTCGGGAGGATCATGAGCAGCATTTGAGAGTTGTTCTTCAGACCTTGAGGGAGAAGAGATTGTATGCAAAACTTTCGAAGTGTGAGTTCTGGCTTGATTCAGTAGCATTCTTGGGGCACGTGGTGTCCAGTGAGGGTATTCAGGTTGATCCGAAGAAGGTAGAGGCGGTGCAGAGTTGGCCTAGACCGTCATCAGCTACTGAGATTCGCAGTTTCCTTAGTTTGGCAGGGTACTATCGCCGTTTCGTCGAGGGATTTTTATCTACTGCTGCCCCTATGACCAGACTGACCCAGAAGGGTGCTTAGTTCAGATGGAATGAGGAGTGTGAGGAGAGCTTTCAGAAGCTCAAGTCAGCTTTGACTACAACTCCGGTATTGATTTTTCCTACAGGTTCAGGTTCTTATACAATTTACTGTGATGCCTCGAGAGTTGGCCTTGGAGCGATTTTGATGCAGGACGGTAGGGTGATTGCCTACACGTCCAGACAGTTGAAGGTGCACAAGAAGAATTATCTAGTGCACGATCTTGAGCTAGCAGCTATTGTTCACGCCTTGAAGATTTGGCATCATTATTTGTATGGAGCGCATTGTGATATTTTCACTGATCATCGTAGTTTGCAGCATCTGCTTAAGCAGAAGAATCTGAATTTGCATTAGAGGAGGTGGTTGGAGCTTCTCAAGGATTATGACCTCACTATTTTATATCATCCGGGGAAGACAATGTAGTGGTCAATGCCCTGAGTCGCAGAGCGGAGAGTTTGGGGAGTCTATCCTATCTTCCAATAGCAGAGCGGCCTTTAGCACTCGATGTTCAGGCTTTAGCGGGTTAGTTAGTGAGATTGGATCTATCCGCGCCTCCGCGGGTAGTGGCTTGTGTAGCCTCCAGGTCTTCTCTTTATGATCAGATTAGAGCACGCCAGTATGATGATCCACATTTGCTTGTTCTTCAGGACAAAGGTCCGTCGCGGTGATGTCAGGGATGTGGTTATTGGTGATGATAGGGTCATGAGGATGCAGAGCCAGATTTGCGTGCCCAATGTAGATGGACTTCGAGATTTGGTTCTGGCTGAGGCCCATAGTTCGTGGTATTCCATCCATCGGGGTGCCGCAAATATGTATCAGGATTTGAGGCAGCATTATTGGTGGAGGTGGATGAAGAAAGATTTTGTTGAGTTTGTGGCTCGGTGTCTCAACTGTCAGTAGGTCAAGTATGAGCACGAGAGACCAGGTGGATTGCTTCAGAGATTTGATATTCCGGAGTGGAAGTGGGAGCGAATCACCATAGACTTCGTAGTACTCCCACGGACTTTGAGGAGGTTTGATGCTATATGGGTTATTGTGGATCGGCTGACCAAGTC